>JAULKM010145534.1:0-12218 GCA_032355605.1 Rubia tinctorum | reverse complement strand
TATAAATCATACTTTAATCACACAAAAAAGCACAAAACATACTTGATAATCAAAGCACAAAATAGGATGAACCAAATCTCACAAATTCATACTAGAAAGTCTTACCAATTGCTCCCAAGAGTTGATTTAGCTAGATTAACTAAACCCGTAACAAATGAGCAAAGAACCATGGTAAACATAGTTTTAAATACAAGCAATAAATGAAAACTAGGGTTTTTGAATAGTGAAATTCTTATGAGTAAATGTGAGAGAGATAGAGTATGCATGGCCACCAAAAGAAGAAGAAAAAGTAGGTGAGTGGCTGGTGGCCCGTCCAACGTCGGAGGTGCTGGTCAGCTACTACCAATTTTGAATATTTGGTCTTCTTCTTCCAAGTTTTCAAAGTCTTCTTATTTATTCAAAACCCGAACTTTTCAAAACCCAAACTCCTCAAATGGAAATCTTCAATATGATTTAAAACATTTCATAGATTAAAGAATTAGGATATAAAACATGTGAATCATCCTAAACCTATAATTGACAAAATGTCAATTTTCTTCCACTTAAGTCCCTAATCTATTACAAAATTAGACTTCGAATGTGTTAAAAATAAGTTATAAATTGAGCACATCAAATACCTCACACTTAAACATTTACTAGTCCTCGAATAAAAATTATTAAGGTCTAAGATGGTTCCTAAGTATTCTACCCCATAACACATTCGAGATCATTTCCTTGTGAATTCCTTTAATTCTAACCATGAAAGACTACCCATCCACATGTTTGCATCTAAATGACTCTGCCATCAAAATTCCCAAAAACATATTGCATCAAAGTGAGGTGTTTATCATCCAATAGATATGGTAAAAATAAAATTTAATCTACCCAAAAGTTTCCGAAGTGGCAAAATGAGCCTTCAAATTTTCCATTTCTCTCAATTTCTCTCTTTTTGCCTACGAGGTCTCTCGGGTTTTCATCCTAGGTTCTCATTCTTTTACCCTCACGCCTCACCTTTTTCCACAGAATTTAGGCCTCTCATTTTTGCCTAAGTTTCCCGCGAGCGGGTTTTCAACTTAGTGGGATGATATATATATATATATATATATCAATTTTATTAAAAAATAATTAAAAATACTTCCTAACAAGTTATCAGTTACATGAAAAAACAAACAATGTCATACTAGGCATATATACAAGCATAAGATTAATTTCCCCACCCCACACTTAAAATCAAGCATTGTCCACAATGCATATAAACTATCAACTAATAAATTTAGGATAAGGAAGAAAAATAAAAGTACTTACAACTACAACCATGAGGGTCCTCCTTCTCCATGGTGGTTGGCTACCTCTTCGCTCTCTCCTCCTGCCTGCGTCAGCGTTTAGAATTCGGATCCAAGGATGGGTCATCTTCCATATGATATGAACGGATCATGAAGATGATGGACTCTCCTCAATAACATCAAAGCGTTGACCGAAGATCCCGCACTTGCGCATATGGACCAGATGGTACGGGTGCACCGTCTACTGCCACTCATGGTGAAAGGAAATGAGACGCCCGTCCATACTAGTCAATTGCTGGCTCAATGGAGCACTCTCCTGCTCAAGGTGTAGGACCCACTGAGTGAGGTCCTATGACTGAGGCTGATCATGATTGTGAGGAGTTAACTCATTCATGGGTGGCGAGTGGCTGAGTCTGCTGTTTTCCACATTGAGGTCATCCCAAAAGTTCTTGTTATACTCATGATCAGGCTCTATGAAATGATTAGTGGTTGGTGTGTCCTCGGATATTTCCACTCTGTCCTAGGTTAGTGTCATGAACATGATGATTTTCCCCTGTACATCCAAATATAAGCATCTCGAGGGTCATGCAGCATCTTGCCCAGAATGTGCTTATTAATAGGAAAGAAGCAGTCATGCCTGCCTGAAACGGACTCCCTTGTGCTTGGTGAATGTATCCCTGGAAATAAGGGTCACTAATCTTTTAACGCTAATCTTCCCTTTGTATGCCTGTGAAAGCTCGAGGCATCTCCAGACCCATAGGTCAACCCAATCCATATGGCCATGTCCTTCACACGTCATCACCTAGACAAACTTCACATGGAAGCTAGGACACTTAGTGGACTTTCCTTAACCCAACACCATCATTGATATTAGGCGATGGGCAAAAGGAATAGTCGGGTGGATGATGAGCGAGATCTTATCCTGACTATCTCTTGCCCTCCCGATGATTTTCGACCAAAAGGTAATCTAGCAGAAGTTGGGGGCATTGGTGAGATCACCAACCCCCATCCTAAGCTCCCATCCGAAAATGCCGGACAAATCCTTATAAATTTGCTCATATCTCACATCATTCAACTGGAGTGTGATGTAGTGCCTTCCTCCTATTCCTCCCTACAAAGCGTGGTGGGGAACTAAACTGTTGGCCTAGAAAAAGTCAACGCACTCCTATGTAGAAAACCTCTCTACCCGATGTTCCTAAATAGTGTTTGAATTGGTTCCCACAACCCCAAGGCATCACCAAAGTATCATTTTTAACAAACTTGGTCGATAAAATGGTACGCTTAGGTGCGACCAAGTTTTCCGGTCAAGCTCATGTGGTCAACAACGGGGGCACGGGAAGAACTAGCACCCCCTTGTACTCTGCCTCTCTTAGGAGCCATTATAAATCTACCAGTAACAACATAACTCAAAATTAATCAATATTAAAAAGTGCCACAATGTGTCAAAACATATAAAAAAATTGTCACAATAAGTGTCACAAGTATCAATTACCCAAAATTTCACCCCAATATGCTACTAATTCATCAAAAACTCAAAAACATCCAAAATTCACTTCACTATCATCAATGTTGTCACATAATCCCAAAAATTATCACCAAATAAAATCCCAACAACATACAATTCAACACAATTTAAAAATTCACCAAGAATATAAGAAGTGTTACCGTAAGAACGATAGGAAGAGTGTGGAACGCACCAATATATTCAAATGCAACCAAGTATGGGTGAATTTGACCAAAAATTCAAGAGCCCCCAATTTCTAGGTTGGTGATTTTTTAAATCAAATTTTTGGGGGAAAGGGATATGAATTGTGTGTGGGGAGATGTGAGGATGGATGGAGGCAGGAGTATTCGACAAGGGAAGGATAATTTCCGTCCAAAAAGTGGAGGTGGATTAGGGAGGAAATGGGATGGGTGGAGGAAACTATGAGGAAAGAAAACAGCTGCTCCCCCTTAAACCTGCTCGATGCGGACCGTGAGTGAAGAGTATTTGACAAGGGGAGGATAATTTTTGGGGAAAGAGTGGTGGTGGGTTAGGGATGAAATTGGATGGGCGGAGGAAAATAAGAGGTGAGAAATAGAGAAAATAAGGAAAGAACAGATGCTCCCCTTTAAAATCGCTCGATGCGGACCACGCTATATGGCGCGGTCGGCGTAGGGTACATTGCCTCCACTTCCTTTTAATTCTTTTTCAACGCGGACCGCACTATATGACGCGGTCCGTTAAGTACACTGGCTTACCTCCATTTTTTTCTTCAAAATTCCATCTTTTTGGGATCCAAATCCTTCAAGAATGCCCTATTATCCTAAAAATCACAACCAAAGCACACCAAGCATAATATTGCTCTAAAACAAAGGAAATAAAAATCTAAAAAATTTGAGACGAAATAACGAAATCAATTAAATCAAATTATTGAAAGAAAAGTGAAAATTAATTTCTAAGAAAGACAAATACACAATTTTATTAGTGGAATATCATTGATTACTCGAATGATCAAAACCAAGTTTATTTAACGTGTTCGGCATAACTTATGAATAAATCACAAATAAAGCTACATCAACGGAATGTCACGAGTGACATCCGGATGATCGAAACTAAGTTTATTAAACATCGTTGGCACAACTTATGAATAATGCACAAATAAAGCTACATCAATAGAGTGTCACAAGTGGCATTCGAATGATTAAAACCAAGTTTAGTTAACATCGTCGGCACAACACATCCACATTCTGAAGCCTCTACTCACTAACCGAGTCATTGAGAAGAGTTTTCTCGACTGGATCCGGTTGGAAACTCTGATAATAAGGCTTCAAGCAGTGACCATTTACCTCGAAGACTTTGGAAGTCTCCTCACTGATAATTTCTACCACTCCATGTGGGAAAACTTTCACCACCACAAAAGGGCCAATCCATTTTGAACGCAATTTACCCAAAAAAAATGAAAGCGCGATTGGAATAGAATAACTTTTTAACCAATGCCAAAGTACTTTCTAATGATTGATGTGCATTCCACGGGGTCGTTAAAACTATCAACTTTTCGGGAGATGGACTTTAACCCACGGAGTACTCCACAAAGTTAAAATATTTATAGCTTTTCTCTCGTTCTTACTACTATATTACCAAAAGGGGATGCTATGACTTTAAAAGTTAACTACACAAAGCTGCAATCGGGTCATCAATCCGATCACGTGTAAGGAATAGATAATGTCACAAAGCAAGGTTTTTTTGGGGAGGGGGTTCATCTAACAACTACGATCATGCAAAGACAAGATCGTAAATGACATAAAACTAGCACTTGGGGATATTTGTTACATGATTGTTAGTATATTTCGATCCTAGATTCAATCAAGTACAAGACGTATAAACCTATCCTAATACTTATGTCACATACTGTGATCAGTAGTCAACACTTACCCTATATGTCACGTAAGGTTGCTCTCATTTTCTTCTACCGACACTGCCTCCGTAATTAGGAAAGTGAAACAATGGCTCCGCTGCTGTGCAGTTCTATTCATTCCTATAAAGAATTACATCCCTGAAACTCCACTATGAATTCTTCTCCCTAGGCCTATAGAGGCAAATAGATCAGTAACTTGTGATGACTCGAGGGTTGCGACGTCTAGAGTCGAATTATGCCAACCCTAGTTGCTACTACTAAAGTGTCCTCCTATAGGGCTACTACCCTGTTATTCACCAGCGAATAGCCAATCTAACTAGCGTACAAAAATCTGAGCGGTTCTCACGATCCATATGCATACACTCACAGGGTCGCAGACTTCTCACTTCCCCTATAACTCTAGCCAACACACCATATGGGATAATAATAGTGCAGTATACAATGAAAGGAGACTAAGGTGTATGCTGACATAGTAAATCAATCATGCATTTTACAATAATTTAAGGCACAAGTGAACATCATATTCACAAGCATTAAAGAATAGGAATATCTAAGAATATCAAAACATAACTACCAAGTCATGAACACAAATATAGATCCCCAAGCTAAATCTCTAAGCATTGAACCCAATTGATCCATTAGATTTAATGCACATGGGAAAAACTAAGAGAAATAAAACTAAGAGAGAAGGGCTAGAATTTCTCTCTCTCTCTCTCTCTCTCTCTCTCTACCTACTCTTAGGAAAATTAGGAGAATGAAAAATAAGACTAGCCAAACTTCAACCCGACTAGACATAAGCTCATATATATAGTAGTAGGAATTGGGCCTTAAAAGAGGCCCAAAAAGGGAAACCTAAACCTTAACAGCCGTCTGGCATGGGTCGTGCTATAGCACACAGTCCGTGTGGCACGACCTTAATAATAAAACATGGTAGCCAGCTAGGTGCTAATCTCCGGCTTTTCTGAGCGCATGACCACACATAACTCTACGGTCCACCGACCAGGGAAACTTTCTAAATGGTTGAATGGCACGGGCCATGTATATCCTCTTGGGTCGCCGACTGAAAGCTCAATTTCACATTCCGAACGGTGCAAACTGTGTAGAACATTGTAGGTCGTTGTCTTTGAGTCGATTTCTGGACAACTGATTGCGCGGGTGTACAAATCTTCGCGGTTGGTCTTCACATCTTGAACTTGGGTTTGCATGGCCCGTGCCATGTCCATACTTAACTGCACGAGGCTTTCTTTAAAAACACGGGTCATGCTATTCTATGTGGCCCGTGCCAAAGTTTCTTGGCACCACCCTCTTTGGCTGGCACGACCTGTGTAGTATTACATGGCCGTGCCTGTCCTTCGTTTGTCAATCTTTGACTCCTTTCTCCTCTTTGGCATGGTAAGATATTCTACCATGCTTTGACTCGTGACCTTCGGTCAACTACCATTTTTGCAAATGGTCTTCTACTGTCTATTACCACCCTTGCGGATGGTCTTCTATATTCTATGCCAAAATGCTTACGAGCAATCTAACAAATAATCTCACAAAACAAAATCTAGATACTCATAAGGAAATAACATCCCTTAGTTATAATAAATCTACAAAACTAAAAATCTAGACAAGAAAACCAACAATGGCTATCTAAACACCTTGTAATGTAAACCTAACTAAACCTAGAAATCATCCAACCAAAACATAATAACAAATGTAATGAATGCATTGATTAACACATGCTTTTCAGTGTAGATCATTCCTCCCACACTTAAACCATTACTCTTCCTCGAGTAAACAAAAATGAGCAAAATTCTAAGTGGAAAGTAGCATGCATATAAAGGTAACCAATGCATTCAACATTGTTCCTTAGCTACCCTAGTTCCTCCGATGATGTGAGACTCTCACAAAAATCACTCCCCAAAGAAGCTAAAGTAACCTATCCAACTAATCACACCAAGAAAAAGGCAAGGTATGCATGATATATGTGAAACTAAATTACTATGCCGAATAAGCTGCCAAAGATAATTCAAGAGATGCGTAATATAGTTTTCGATTTCTCTCATTTTGCCTAGGAGCCCTTATCGATTTTCATCTAGCTTCCACAAATTGAACTCACTTCTCACCTTTTTCCACACTATGGTATCTCACTTTTGCATAGGTTTTTCAACCTATCCGAGCCTTTCCCATTGTTTCCTAAGTTGTCCTTCCATGTTTTTTACTTAGCCGAGTATATATTTTTTCACTTTTAAAAAAAAAATCAAAATTTTTGTGTAGCACAAAATGCCCCAAATGTGGGCTTCGTACTACATAAAGATAATCAAAGAATACAAACTAACACCACCAAAAGTTTTCCAACATCCCAACAACCACAACAGGTGCCCTCAGACTAAAAACAAAGTTTTAAAAAAAAATAAGAAAGCAAGTTTTCAAAACCAAATGAGGGAAAAAAATAAAGGGAAAATAGTCATCAAAACATCCAAGACAATAACAAAAGATAATCAGCATGAAAAAAGCAAATGAGAAGCCACCATGTGAAGGTGTTCCAACCTCTTCCCCACAATTAGTTCATTCATTGCTCTAATGTATGTGATTAAGGTAAGGAAAATTGTGGAAACAACGAAGAGTCCACAAAACCTTTTGGCTCCACGCCCCTGCCATTGCGGCTCCTGATGTGGGTGCCCATCTCCGATGCCTGCTGTCTTTAGCCTATCAGTGATCTCCTGCATATTATGGTGGAGCAAGGACATGTCCATCCTCAAGTACTGTTGCTGATGATCCTACCAGTCAAACCTGTTCGCAGTCTCTCCCTGATAATAGTTAAGATATGCACCAAGCTGGGTCACATCCTGCTTAACCCAAAAAATAGAGTTTGCCCAAGACTGCATACATTCCGGCTCGCTTCTTGGTGGCCGGTTGCACGTGTTGTAAGATAAAGCAAACTTGTATCTATGTTAACCATGCTTCTGGAATTGGATAAATTGTTGATACTACCATGGGTAAGCCTTAAGTTGGGATGGGATAGAGATGTAGTGTCGGTGTTGATCGAGACAAGGAGGGAGTCCACTGCTACTGTGTGTTCTTAACTCCCCAAAATTATCAAAGTGGGAAGAGTAGCTATGTCGGTGGGACTCTCTAGCACTATGCCTAGTAGGCTAATACAATTCCTCCCAAATCTCAATCAGCCCCTGGTTAGATTGTAGCAGTATGAACTGTTGCTTAACGGGTGGTGGCTACGCAAACAATGACGGTGGCTGAAACAGTTATGGTTAATGGGAGGTGACTATGATGCCTACTCAAGAATGTAATCCTCATCCATCAAATCATGGTCACCGACTCGTCATCCTGCTTTCTATGAAGGCCTCCAATTACTACCTGCGCACTCTGATCTGGCTGAATGATAAGATCCTGAATCCTGAATGTCTTGGCTAGCTTGGTCCCCATGGACTGGGGGAGTCTCATGAAGTTTGCACTTTTATAGCGCCAGTAAAACACCCCAGGCTCCAACTGCATCATATGGGCCTTTTCAATTGCTCCATAAGTGAGGGTGTATGTGGATTGCGGGTTCTCCCACATTTCCTCATCCATATGCAGGAAAAAATGAGCAATTATGAGTGATATCATGCCCCCAATTGCTATCTTTCCTGACGATCTCATGGAGAGTTCGTAGCACTGGGTGATAAAGTTATGGACAAGATCAAGTCAGGCTTGCCCAGTGCAAATCGACCACAGGATCCTGCAGTCTCTATTAATATAAGTGGTGGTCTCCTCATGGAATTGTACCACTATACTAAACAGCCTCGCAACATATCTCAATGTTGGGTGCACTATATCAGTATTCTTGCTTGACTTCACCCGCAGCTGTTAGGTAATAGCAGACCATAACGTATGAACATCAAAGCCCGAGTGGTCCTTGGCATATCCATCCACCTCGTTATAATGATTCCAACCGAATAATGTAGCTATCTCATTGTATGTCATGGACTAGGCTACGTCCCCCAGATGGAACTTTTCTATCTTCCCACCAAACCTGTTCACCCCTGGCCTGACAGACGCCAAAAACTCTAGGGTGCACCTAGTACAATTATGGGCCAACTTCTTCGTGAAGTCCTTTAGTCCTATTCTCTTCAGGAGTACTCTGACTGGTTTGTAGAGTTTAAGTTCCTTAAGGGTCTTCTCATCTACAAACTTCGCCTCAATGATGAGGCATCCAACAAGACGATCTCATTGCTCCTGATGCTCCCCGAGGAACGTGCACATCCCCACAAATGGCTCGCTAGGACCAGCTCTATCTCTCCTCGGCATGATCATAGGCAAAATAAATTAACAGCACCAACAAAGCAACTCACAACCCACAAGTATCAACAACTACCCTAAATTCAAAATTCTCCCAAAGGAATGTAATAATCACAACTAAGCCCCTTTCAAGAACTCCTGAACATGTAAATATCCAAGAATCGAAAAATTCAAACTTTTCAATAAAAAGCCAGCTAAGTACCTATGAAGAGAATCAGAGATGAAATCTTATGGATTTATGCTTATGGAGTGTGCGGGACTCCTCCTATAATGGATTCCAACAAATTCCAATCCCTGGAATGGATTAACTTTTCAACTTAGGGAGAAAAGCTGAAGAAGGGGGGCGAACTGAATCCTTCTAAATATGGGATTTTTTTATGTTTTTTGATGAAATTTGTTATGAGCTTTGTGCGGGATAGAGAGAGGAATAGTTTGGGACAACTTTTAAGCAATTTGGCTGAGATTTGAGTGAGTTACAGAGTAATTAAGATTGGATGAGAAATGGGTTTTTGTTTCGGGTTTGCTAGGTTTCAGGGAAGATGAAGGATGAAGAAAATGGTGAAGATAGAGGCCATTTATAAGAGGGATTGTGAATTTGGATTGGTGTGCATGGGCGCCGTGGGCGGCATTCAAATGACATGGCCTGTGCCACATGAACGCCTCATGTTGACCTGCTTTAGCATGGACAATGTTTTATAAAATGGCCTTATGCTAGCCTGCCTTGGCACGAGGCTGGCACGGTCTATGCCAATTCTTCCTCATTCATAATTCTTTTCAAAAATCACTGCACCCTAAAACACGAAAACCGAGTGTGGTACTGTTCCAGCCTAAATATAATGACTAATAATCCCTAAAAACACTACCAAAAATCAAACATGTTCCAAAAATCACAAAAATTCTCAAAACCTACTAACACAAAATAAAAACACTATTTCTTTATTTTCATCCTCACAACTTATTTTTCATGAAATTTTCAAAGGCTAATTAAAAACAAGTCGGTGGGTCACCTGAATCACCATCCTTGACACCACCCATGATCACATCCCTTTGAACGGGTCTCCACATTACCTTGGGCTTACCCGTCACCTTAGGAGACACATACTAAACACTTTCATCCTTCACAATGGTATACACATTCTTGTTTATTTTAAGATTAGGAAGGGGTTTTGGAGGCTTGAGTTCCACTGCACATTAGTGTTCGCAATCAAAAGTAAAATATTTTTGATTTCACCATGAACATCAAAATCATGCTTATCAACACATGCATCATCATAAGTTTCATTCAAGGAATATAGAACATGTAAGGTCTCTATAGTGGGCAATACCTCATCACAATCAAAATCACGTACCTTAGCCAATGTCAATACCTTAGACAATTTCTCAGGTTTAGGAGATGGTCGAGGAGGTTTTAAGTCCTCGCTACTCTCAACTAACCGTTGCATGTTAGTGACCCTTTAAAAATAATCCACAATAGAAATTTCATCAATAAAGTCATACATAGCATAGGTATCATCAACACGATCTCCACAATTAAAGCTCAAAACATGATTCATCTTATCACTCTCATCATTCTCATTGATATCATCAAGGAACTCATCAAGGATTTCACTATCACAAGTCATGCAAGAGTCATGTTGTTGATCAAGTTCATCACATGAAGATATGTCATTTCACATAAGAGAGGAAATATGTGAACTCTTCTTAGATTTATATATCTCAAATCTGACCATATCAACATCATCCTCTAGAGTTAGTGTTCCCAACTAAACATCTATTTTAGTCCTTGATTTTTTTAGGAAAGGTCTCCCCAATAAAATTGGGGGTGCACCATCATCGTGCACAACATCAAGGACATAGAAGTTTGCCGAAAAAACTAAATTGTCTACCCTAATTAGACAACCTTAACTATAACTCTGGGGCTAGCTTGGGAGTGATTGAATAATTGGACAATGATCCCAGTGTCTCTAAGTTCACCTATGTCTAGGTTCTCATATAGGTTAAAAGGAATCAAATTGATAGAGATACCTAAATCAATCATAACATTCTTCACCAATTTACCACCTATGGAAATAGGTATTGAAAACATTCCGTGGTATCGCACTTTTTAGGTATGTTATTATGAGCTAAAGTGGCTACTCCCCCTGTTTCCAAGTGACCTACTTTCTTAGTTTGTTTGATCCATCTTTTAGTGCATGCATTTAAAAAAAAGAGCATAAGAGGGAACTTGTTCGATCACATCAACAATAGGAATACTAACCTCGACCTTCTCAAAGCCTTTGCAAATATGCGCTTCATTGGTTGCCACTTTTGGCCTTCCCCGTAGAGGACTAGTAATGGCGACGAAGGGATTTCCCTTACCTTGGTGGTGGGGAGCTCCTTGGATGGCTTCTCTTCAACAACCATATCTTGTTGTTCAAGATTGGTCTTGTTGCTTTCCACAATTAGATCGTCTTCTTCCACAATCTCTTTCTCGGCCTCATATACCTCCATCCTGCTTCTCAACTTTAAGTCACTCACATTATGTGGATTAACCTCGGGTTAGGATGGTAGCTTTCCAAATTCTCTAGTCTCAAGTTGGCTCACCGAAGTGGCAAGTTGACCAACTTGCACTTGGAGATTCTTGGTACTCGAAAAGGCTCTTGTGTCGAGCTCCTCAATTTATCCCCTTGTTCGTTCTTGAAACACATCGTTATTATTTTCCAATTGAGCTATTGCATCTAGGATCTCCTCCTGGTCCAACTTGTACAAAGTGACCCTTCTCCTCTTGGGTAAGGTTGAGTTTGAGGTTGTCCACCTCGGTTGTACCCTTGATTTTCCTCGCGCCGTCAAAAGTGCGGGTGATTGTGAAATTAAGGATTGAAGGAATTTTTGTAGGGGTATTGTATATCTCCGCCTTGGTTCCCTCGAAACCCCTGTTATTGGCCCCTAGCAAATTGCCTATTTCCACTATCAAAGTCCAAAGTCTTCACTTCTTCAAATCTTCAACCACTCGCGGCCCTGTGTTGGTAGGATGATCAACACTACAAATTCTACACACCTTAACTTTTTGAGCTCTCCCCTTAAGATCTTTCATCAGTGAGGCAAGTGCTTGAACTTGCTCTTCCAACTTAAGAGAGTGAACGAGCTCATCTAATGTCTTCACACTAGATCGGGCGCCAAATTTTTTTGTACCGTTGGTTATTTCTTCGAATAATGCCATTGCATCCTTGGGGATTTTGTTGGCTATAGATCCATTGGACACCGTATTGACAATTCTCATATCCTCATCACAAAGGCC
>JAULKM010145525.1:0-17798 GCA_032355605.1 Rubia tinctorum | reverse complement strand
AATAGACATTAATACATGAATACAAATATAATCCCCAAGTTAATTAACTACTCCCTAAGCATTGAACCCAAGTATTGTAATGGATTCAACACTTTTGGGCTAACAAAAAAAAAATAAAGATAAGAAAGGAAAAGAACCTAATGAGAAGGAAGGGTATTTTATCTCTCTAGCCAACTCTTAAAGATGAAAAATGGGCACTCACTTCAGCCCCTGTAGACAAAGGTTCATATATATAGCAGTAGGGAATTGAGCCTTGAAAAAGGCCCAAAAATGGCCAAAAAAACCTAGCAGCTGCAATTTGCATGGCCAGTATCGAACGGCCAGCCTGTGCACGTCTGTATAAAATAACCCGTGCACCATGGCATGGTTCATGCAACCTTTTGTGGCACGGGCCGCATGAACTGACACAGGCAGTGCAACCTCGTTTAAGGCGGGCGCAGGAGACTGCATGGGCCGTAGGCTAGCGCTTCCTTTGGAACTTTAGATTTGCGTACCCGATGTTATTTAGCGTGATCCTTTGGCTAGAAGGTATTTTTTCTCAAAAAATTGGCACGACCAGTTCTATTTTTCACACCCCGTGGGCTAGTTTTGATTTTTAGGACTTGGAACGGCTTGGGTGGTGTAAAACAGAGAGGCCTTTGCCCATACTTAGCCATTTGGAGGCCAAATTGGGACCCTCGTGCAACGTTTTGCATGGACATGTATGACCCATGTAAATTTGCACGCGTTGTACAAGCCACTTTACATGGGCCGGCACGGATGGTTGTTGCCTCGTGCATGGACCATGTTGGCCGACTGATTGGTTGCTCCACTACATATGAACTGTTGATCCAATTTTAGAGTTCTTGTAGTCAATTTTATAGTGCTCAATAAGAAGAATCCAATGGTGCCCTCCAAAGAGGCTGATTATTCTTGTATCGTTCCAAAAAATCCGTTCAAATCTCAGACTACAATTCCTCCACTTGTTTCTTGGACTTCTTGAACTTCAAATCCGCCTTTCCGGAACTCAGTTCCATCTACTACCAAGCTTTGGAGTCCATGGCTTTCAATCTACTACTATCCTTGCGAATGACCTTCGATATCTTCTATCCTTGTGAATGACCTTCAAATATCTTCTACCAACCTCGCGGACGGCCTTCTACAAAAATATGATGAGAAAGTACTCACAAGTAATCTACTAATGAGACCATAAAGGAAGATCTAGGTGCCCGTGAATACAAAGTGTCCATTAGCTTCAATTAAGTATACAAAACTTGGGATTTAGATAAGAAAACCAATAATGGCCGTATAAACCCTTTTTCGTGTAAACCTAACTAAAACTAGAAATTAACCAGACAAAAGATGATAATAAATGTGTCAAATGCATCGGCTAATGCATGCATAAAGGTGCACATCACCTACAGAGGCAAATGGATATGAACCTTATCGTTGGCTTCAAGGTTGCGAATGACGCTAACCCTGGTTTGCTACTAATGGTATCTCTATCCGTAACCCCTTGGGCTAACTCGCAAGATAAGACTATTGTACGGGATCATAATGGTAACTCAGTGACCCACATGCACATAGTCATACGATCCTGAATCCCGCTACCCATATCACATCTAGGTTTCTCTTCCCAAGGAGATATCAGTACATACTCCAACATGAAAGTAGACTACATTGTGTGCCATCTTAGTGTGACAGTTATATAATTAAAAAGAATATGAAGAACAAGCCAACATAATAATCGTAAGCACAAAAAGATAGGTAAATCTATAGAATCTCCCAAAACAAACACAATATCATGAATACAAATACAAACCACAAATTAATTAACTACTCCCTAAGCATTGAACCCAAATATAGCATTGAACCCAAATATATAATTGGATTCAATGCCCTTGGGCTAAAACAAGAAAATAGAAGAAAAGAAATCATAGAGAATGATGATTCCATTTCTCTCTCTACATACTCTTAGGAGAATAAAATTAGGAAAAACTTAAACCCTAGTAGACATAGTCTCCTATATATAGTAGTAGGGAATTGGTCCTTGAAAAAGGCCCAAAATATTGTAAAAAACCCTAGTAGCCAAAATCGACATGGGCCGTGCAGCCGAGCGCGGTCGTGCTGATTGAGGGATGGCATGGCCCGTGTTGCTTAGCATGGCCGTGTGGCTGTGTCTGGCATGGACCATGCCTACCGGCATGAACTATCGGCTGGGACTCCATTTTCAACATCTAAAGATCGCTCCGAAGAGTCAACGATCTTGCCCTCCCCTCTTTTTTAAAAGCATAAATGCCTTTCTCATGCCGAGCATGTTGTCTCGTGCTGACATGTTCTAGCGCGACCGTGTTGCTAGCATGCCCTGGCACGAGGTTAGTAAGGATCTTCAACTTCCGAATTTTTGTCGCAAATCCGTGCATCCAAAAACACAAATATCAAGAGTAGCATTGTTCCAACCAAAATATAATGACTAATGATACCTAAAAATGCCACCAAAAATCAAACACATTCTCAAATATTCGAAAGAAATTTTCAAAAGCTACTAAAACAAAATAAAAGAACCATTTCTTTATTATCGTCTTCACGACTTATTTGTATTAGAACAATTCATGCTTGTATTTTTTCACGAGGGAGGGGATTTCCCTCCTTGTTTACTCCCAAGGTCTCCAACTCAAAATAAGGTTTTACACTTTGCCCATTTACCAACCATTTTATGCTATTTTTTTCATCTTTCACCTTTATTGCTCTTTTTATATACCTTTGTCACCATGTACGAACCCTTCCACCTTGACCGCAATTTGCCCGGAAAGAAATGCAGCCTCGATTGGAAGAAAATGCCTTTTTGTCACAAAAAAAATCTTTCCTCACTATTTTTTCATGTCGTACTTTTGTCCTTTCTTTATAAATTAGTGTAGTGTCATTGAAGTCATGCCTCAATTCTTCAATTTTTTTTGTAGTTGCAACTTCCCATGCTTTCCGGCTTCACTCAAGTCCATGTTCAAGCATTTAACGGCCTAATGCATCTTGAACTCAAGGTCGACTTGGAGGTGGCATTTCTTTCCAAAGAAAATATAGAAGGGTGACATGCCTATGTGAGTTTTGTATACGGTCTGGTATGGCCAAAGTGCATCACTATCACAAATTATGGTTCATGGTACACCGAACCGTGAGAAGATGTAGGATTTCAGAAAACTCATTACTGTTGCCGCGTTATTTTACCTTATTGCTTTGGCCTCTACCAATTTGGACATATAGTCCACCACCACTAGGATATAATAATTTCCACTGGACTCAGGGAAAGGACCCATGCAATCCATTCCCCACATATGAAAAATCTTAATCAAAACACCCACTTTAAGCCAACCACATTTGCATGCGGAGGCCAAGGAACCAAATCCCAAGTTTTCTAACTATGAAGCGCATCTATCTCAGAAAATATATCACCAACCCATTCAGGATTCATAATTTCAGATAGATAAATTCGTGGCTATGACTGAACAACTAAAGCACTCAAAATCCTATAAACATCATAATTAGAAAAATATTTGTACCTGATCAAACCAGTACATGAATGAGTAGTCATCGGGTGGAAAAAAGATGTTTCACGAGTCGAACAAGATGTGAAACCCAAGGAGGCTGCACTTGGAGAAGTTACGATTGGAAGTTTTGACGGAGAAGGTGACATCAAAGCCGCAGCCGAAGAGCAAGTCACCGCGACAAGAGAGCTGGGTGGTGTAGGTGATGTATGTGGTGAGTAGGCCAAGTTAATCGATGGTGCATGTGGTGTGGGCGGCATAACCAGAGGACATAGACAGCGCAAGTGTGGCACTAGGGAGAATTCTGATACATCAATATCATCAAGAATTGTGGTTGAAACAACTGATGACGAAGGCTCAAACACCTCAGAAGGCACATACAAAGGCTCTAAAAATGCAAAAATGTCAAGCGAAGGTGGCGCAATGGTAGTACCTATGCGCGCGACTGGGAAGAAGAGCTCATTAAACCAAGAATGTCAAGTAATGTATTCCTTCGTAACATGATCAAGCAAGTGATAACCCTTGTACTACGAACTGTAACCCAAAAATATGCATGATGTACTCCAAGGTGCGAGATTATGTGGAACATAAGGATGCAGTTATGGAAAAATTTGAAAACCAAATGGATGAAAGTTGGAGGGATCATGAGTAGTGCCAAAAATAATAGAGTGTGGGGACTGACCAGATAAAATCAAAGTAGGTGATATGCACTTTTATGAATGTGTTAACCAATAAATTTGACATATTTATGATCATGTTTTGTTTGCTTGATTGCTAGTTTTTGTTAGGTTTACACGACAAAGGGTTTAGACAACCATTATTGGTTTTCTTGTCTAAATCATGAGTTTTGTGGACTTAATTGATACTAATGGACACCTAATATTCACAAGCACCTATATTCTCCTTTGTGATGTTATAAGTAGGTTGCTCATGAGTACTTTTTCATATAATTTTGTAGAAGATCATCCGCGATGGTGGTAGAAGATATATGAAGGCCATTCGCAAGACTGGTAGAAAATATCGAAAGTCATTCAAGAGGATGTTAGTGGATTAAAGGCCATAAACTCCAAAGCGTGGTAGTAGATGAAATTGAGCCTGAACAAGGTGGATTTTAAGTTCAAGAAGGTCAAGAACGGAAGACGGTGCCAACCAGTTGAACCAGCCAATCGGCCGGTACGAGCCTTTGTACAAGCTAGCTTCAACTTTGCATAGCCCATGAAATGTGGCTAGCATGACCCGTGTAAATTTACATGGGCAGTGCAACAGCCCCTAATACGGGCTGTGCATGTTCGAGCAGCCTAGGCCACCAGTACCCCAAATCACTCCAAAATGGTTAAGTATGAGCACAAATTGTGTTGTTTTACACGGTCTGCATAGTTCTAAGTTGCAAAAGCAAATACCAGCCCACCGAGTGTGAAAATTAGCATAGCCTGCGCCATTCAACTAAGCAAAAAGCCCTTCTAGCCAATGTGCCACACCAAACCACAAGGGTACACAAATTAAAATTTTAAGACATGACACTAGCCCACGACCCGTGCTGGTCAGGCGTATACACGATCTTGCACGGACCGTAACATTTTCTATTGGCTCCAAAAATTGCGGCTGCTAGGGTTTCTAGGCCATTTTGGGCCTTTTTCAAGGCCCAATTCCCTACTACTATATATGTGGACTTATGTCTACTAGGGTTTAAGTTTGTGCTAATTTTTAGACTTCAAGAGTAGGTTAGAGATATAAAGTTGTCTTCTTTCCCTCTAGGTTCTTTTCCTTTCTTCTCTTTATTTTTGTTTTGCCCAAAAGTGTTAAATTCAATGAAATACTTGGGTTCGTTCAATGCTTAGGGAGTAGTTTAATTACTTGGGGATTGTGTTTGCATTCATGAATTAATGTTTGTTTTGTGAAATTTCTTACATATACTTATTTCTATGTGGTTGTGATTATTATGTTGTCTTGTTCTTCATGTTCTTGTTAATTGCATGATTGTCACACTAAGATTGGCACACACCGTAGTCTACTTTCACATCGATGCAATTATTGATATCCCCATGGAAGGAAACCTCGATGTGCTTGGGGCAACGATAGTCCAGAACCATGTGGGTGTGTGCACGTGGGTTGCGAGTAAATTTTACGATCGACCATACACTAGTAAGCCGGCTAGTTAGTCCGAAGGGTTATAGATAAAGATAGTTAAAGTAGCAAACTCAGGTTAGTTTTATAGCCCTAGAGCCATCGATAAGGTGCTTCACCCCCTTTGCCTTTTCAGGGCTAGGAAGAATCATTCGTGATGTAGTGCCCGGGACGTAATAAAATGGGGGATATTCAGATCTGCGCATCAGGCAGGGGTTGTTGCACATCCCTAATTACGGAGGCGGTGCCAATGGAATATTATATGTACACCCTACGTGACAGGTATGTGGAAGTGCTGACCATCAACCATACCACCTGTCACAAACACTAGAATTGGTTTGTAGTTCTTGTATGTGATGAAATCAAGGATCGAAAAAACATTAATCATGTTACGCAAATACTCCCCAAGTGCTAGTTTATTTAGTTTATTCTCTATTGATTTGCATGCTAGAAGTTGTTAGTAAGCACCCCCAAAAGCCTATTTTACCAACACTAAATATTCCTGGCACGTAATCAGATTGCGACCCAATTGTGGCTTTGTGTAGTTAACTCTTAGATTCTTAACATCTTTGTGGACGACCCCAATACTTGCCACTATCTACCAATTTTTGTAGCATAGAAGTAGGAGCGGGAGCAACAATACAAATTTCTTCTTTGACGGTCCCCTCTCAGTTTAGTAGATCTCTGTAGTTTATTAGCGATACCAGGAGGGGGCAGGTCTGTAGGTAGCCTGTTAATGATGAAAGCTACGCATAAAAAACATTAAACAAAAAGGAATGATGAAACGCCAAATGAAATTAAATAGACAACCATGATTCTATGATATTACGATGCTTCCGCTCCGGTCAACTATTTTGCTTATGAGTATGAGGACAAGAGAGTTGATGATGAATGCCCTTAGATGCAAAATGTGATTGCATGCGGTGATTGGTAAACGTCGTGCCACCATCACTTTGGAAGACCTTAATTGAGGTATAAAATTAGTTCTCATGTAGAGCCTTAAAATGAAGGTAAGTCTCTACAAAATCCGAATTACGATGCAAAGGATATAACCCGATGAAGCAAGAAAATACAGCATGAGTGACAATAGGAGAAGGGTCCTCAATGACCACAATGAACTAAATCAATTATGTGTGGTGCGCGTTTGTTATTATCACTAAAATAAAGACACTTGCATTTAGCCATCTCACTAGAAGAACATAAATGACACTTAGGAAGCAAAGTAGTAACTGATAAACAATCAGCTCTACTTAAAGATGAAATAACATAATGAGGAACATGCACTAAACGACTATGCCATATCTCAAAGGATACTTTGGATTTATTCGAATTAACAAATGAAACTAAAGAAGCACCTCTATAATCTAAAACGTAGAGGTCCCTCTCACCGTGTAATTTGCCTACAAACTCATTGGTAAATGAATTTTAAATAATAAAGAATGATCATAAAAACAGACAATAACATTCATATCCCGGGTTAGCTTGCTAATAGATAATAAATATTTGGTAATATTTGGATACAACTACACATTAGATGGAGTAAGAGAATCAGAAATTCAGGGATTTCCAGTATGCAAAATATTAAGAAAAGAACCATTTCCAAAATTAACACGACGTTTACCATTATAAGGAGCGACGCTATCCAAATTTGAGGATGCGAAAGTCATGTGATTGGTAGTTCCCAAATCCATGTACCAATTAAAAATAAAATTTACTGTTGAGGTTGATGATGCTCGAACGTATTCGTAGAATTGGCAATGTTGTCGCAAGATATATGAGAAAACTTCTAATAAACAAAACAAGGTGACCGAGATGATGGTATTTTTGGCACTGATAGGAGCCATGACTACGACCACCATGAGGAGCTAAACCTCCCCCTCCAGGAGTACGAGAACCACCAGTTCCATGGTTAAGGAGGCAACACTAATTTGGTTGCTGCATCCACCATGTCCATGATTTGGTTGCCTGTATGCTTGCTGAGATGGAGTGAAACCCACATTTATCGATCCGATTGTTGAAGTTGGACAAGCGTTGTGAGAGAACTCAAGAACCTTGGCCTTAGACACAAAAGTAAACAACTCTGGAAGAGGTTTCTTAATCATCTGAGTAGATGTGAACTCAAAGAAAGAGGATTTCATGCCTTGAAAAAACACCAGGATGATCTCATTATTAGAAATAGTGTCACCCATATTGCGAAGTTCATCAAGATGCTTAAAGCGAGTATAGTAATCCTGAACAGAGAGATTATCTTGACGAATACTCATTAAATAGTCATGGAGATGAAGATGACGTGCCAGAGAACTACTTTGGTACTTGGTGGAAAAAGCATTCCATACCTGAGCGGAAGTCATGAGACCATTGACGACAACATGGAAGCGGGAGAGAGAGAGATGAGAACAAAAGAGCTTGAATATGCTTTTTCTTACGAACCCATGAAGAATTGGAATAAGAAGTTGTTGACTCGTCAGAGGACTCACCATTAGAGGGAGATTTGTCAGAAGTTACTTAGTAAAAAAAGTCAATCGAGCAAGCCAACGCTCGTAGAACAGAACTAACTTAAGTGCTCTAGATTGCATAGTTGGTACCGTTTTGATGCTGATGCAGTTGATTATCATAGCAAGCGGAAAGGGTGTCATGGATACAGCAACGGAAAATCCACAACACAAACAAAGAGACAAATTAGACCAATCATACAAGAACCTTGCTATTGACAGTCGACGATCGCCTCGAGTTGTGCTTGAAAGAAGATTGCAGCAAAGGGGCGGCCGATGGCATTCGAACGGGGGTGTCTGATGATGGAGAACAGTGGCAATCGATAGCAGACAATAGTGGGTGGGCAGCGGCCGGTGTTGATCTCGAACGGGAACATGAAACTTTTGGAAAAAGAGAGAAAAATCCAGGAATTTCAGAAAAAAATTGACTGAAACCATGATAGATTGTAAAACTCACAATTTTTGTGATTGTGTATTCATACATATATATATATATATATATGTAAATATATTTTATATGTATATATGTATATATATATATACGCATAATTATGTATATATATAGTGAGTGCAAATGATACAAAACAGTCATAAATGGAACGTGATATTACAAAACCCAAATCAGAATGGTATTGTTTCCTCAAGATTCTTCTATTCCATCTATAAACTTTATATGTAGGTTTTTTTATGTCCGTCTGCTGATATGAGTTTCTTCTGGAGCTGTTTAACACTAGTGAAACCATTTCTCGTGCCCACTAAAAAGACTTTTGGCTTTGGGGATGCTAGTAAGCCTCATGGTGCCTTCCAAAAAGAATAGAAGCAGTTAAACCAAAAGGGTACCTCAAGCTCACATACCCAACGACTTCATTTATTTGATCAACTGCAGATCCAACAATTTGTACCCCAGCTGAAGAACCAACGAGGAGAATGCAGTTGGCAGGGATATTTAGTGTGGCTGACCTGCAGATAGTGATGACGTCGTTAATTTTGGAGGATCCGATGGGAGAGGGGTAGTCGGTAGATCTTTCGGCTCCTCTCAGGTCAAAAGTAACAACCGTAAAGCCGCGATTGGCCGATCCGTGAACTGTTCATTTCATCAGACCCTGACAATCTCCGAGCATGAAGCAGGGGTACACGAGCACCATCACTACATCCACGGTGGCCGACGACGACTTGAAGGTCCAGGCATTGATCTTGGCACCGTCAGTGGTGTCGACGGTAAAATTTTTTGTGCTAGAGGTACTAATCATTTTAGCACTTTTCTATAACCACGAGAAATATGACTTGCTACCTCAATTTTTTATGGCATTTTTTCTTGGTTATTTTAAAAAGTGGCGCTATAAATATTATACCTTTTAACCTCGGTTCACAACGCCGGTCCTTATCGATTGGAACGATTGGTACATGGCCGATCGCAATGGCAGTGACCAACATCGGTCCCTACCGATCGCTGAACCGATGATGGTGATATTGGTCCTAACCGTGTTCATGACCGATAGCGGTCATCTGTTGATTTAATCTACAACAAATTCATCATTGATCAACTTTCAATTTTGGCGATGGTTGGCTAATATCGATTGTGCAAGTGACCAACGTTGGTTGAATTGGACTTTACCCCTATTTTCATGCGATGGCACAACTGATGTGACTCACTCGGTTTTGGTTTGACTGGTGAACCGACTTATGACCGAAATCGATCAGTAATAAGCAATGATGTCAACTAGAGAAAAATGGAAGCTAATCACACAACCATCAATACACTAGCATGTTAAAAACGTGTAGTAACTACAAAGAACTACTAAAATACTCTCAATTATACTCCATAATCGGAAACCAATCTCTATTGCATAATCTAAATAAGGGCTTCACAATTATACCTAAGAAACGTTCATATAGGTACTGCAAGAATAATGTATGGAATTGATACCCACTACAATAAATTAGTCGCATAGTATTTTATTTGAAAACTTGGTGCAACTGCTTTACCGAAACAGTCAAACTATGATGAACTTAATTCTTCCATGGATATGTTGTAAGTCCATGGATAATTATCTTTGTCCCGTTTCTGTAACTTCACACAATGCATAGATTATTTTAAAAACAGGCAATCTACAAATGAATTATGCAACGATCGTACTTATACAAGACTGGTACTTATAACATGTCGTTACTAAAAGTGAAAGTGAATGTCATCCATTTGTGTTGTTTGAAAGATAGTGGTCAACCAGTCTCAATTATACTGCATCCTTCCAACTGTTCCTAAAAGTTCCAATCAGTGAAACAACAATTTCCACTTATATGAGTCATGGCCTGAATTCTCTCAAATATCCTAAAAGCAAACGGCATGCGTGATCGGCACCGATCACACATCGCTTATACTATTGGGTGAAATGACAACTGGTGACCAATGTCGGCCATTCAAGATTTTTTCTAGAAAATGCCCCATTTGATACGGGGAATCCTTCCATGCAGGCGTAATGATCAGAATCGGCGTGGGGCAGCAAGCCTGCTTAATCCTCCTACAAAATATAGTCTTGTAGAGGTACCCTCGAGCCTGCCCCGATGCCTAAATTAGTGTTATGTATTGTAGTTATTGTATTAGAAAGAATGCCATTACCTATCTCCTAGCTCTGAATCTCTATTTATAGTCGGCGCAATACGTGATCCTTGTTGATCATGGTCCATGTTGCTCCTATCCTTACCCGGTCGTGGCCTTGAGGATATGATCATTTGCACTATGATAAGTATTGGACCCAAAGTAATGGTTTCGGTTTCCATCCCAACAATTGGGATTAAGCATGAAATGGACCGCAGAAGAATCCTGGAAGAGGCATAAGAAGAAGGTCACAGGATCATTGTAGCTGCAAGCAGCACCACATCATCAGCCTACAAAAGTGGTATACCTGTCATACCCTTTTCGGAACACATTTCCAAACATTTTATTCAAACATTTTCTAACAACCAACATTTTATTCCTAGACTACCCTAGCCTTCATGACATAAGAATATCTCACTCTCATATCCCGAACCTAAGGCATTCTAACAACCAACCAACCATAAAAGAATGAGGTATACATAGAGTGAGATGCTAACTTACTCTACCCAAAAATCTACCAAAGAAAATCCAAGAGAAGTACAAAATATTTCAATTTCTCTCATTTTCTCTCATTTGGCCTAGGAGTCCTCTCGGGTTTTCATCCTAGCATCACACATTTTTATTTTTCAATCTCACCCTCATCTTTTTCCACACCATTTGGCCTCTTACATAGGTTTCCCTTTCAAGTTTTCAACTTATCCAAGACTCCCAATTTTACCTAAGTCTCCCTTTTAGGTTTTCGACTTGGCGGATATTTTTTCATTTTTTTCAATTGCTCTTACAAGAACCACTTACTACATATAAAAAAACATAAGTATCATCTAATTTCCCTCCCTCACACTTAAAGATTGCATTGTCTTCAATGCATATACACAATCTAGAACCTATGTCAAGGAGAGGAAATAAGAGAACACTCACAATGAAATATGAACACAAACTATACCATTAGTGGCATAATCATGAAATCTAGTGAGAAAACTACCATCACCAGAATGCATCCTACCCGAAGCCTCTAATCAAGTAAGTACAATCACAATGACTATCATGCATAACAAATCGAGTAAAGCATTGAAGCATAATTAAGGGTTACCTTTTTTGATTTCGAGTTGTGTGTCTAGGGCTTTAGAGTAAATGGGGTTGGGTGGTATTTTGGGGGTGGTAGACAAGAGATAGGTGATTTTGAGATAGAGGAATGTGAGAGTATTATATATCGTGCATGCCTACACGGTTCACGAGTTGGGGTTCTGTTAAACATCATTGCTCGCAATTTTAAGCATTCACGGACCATAAACGTCTAAACATCCAATGAGTTGGACTTGTCCTAACACCATTTGCTCACTCTTCCTTCTTGATCGTTTTCTCCAAAACCAAGATTCCTACAAGACAAACATGCACACCAAGGATAATAGTGTTCCGAAACAAAACTACAATAGAAAAACACACCAAAAACAATAAATATCTATAACATAATGCAATGGGATATGTTTCTCTCCCTCACACTTATAACACAAATATTCCTCAAATAAGAAATATAATATGAAAATAAATGGAGGTAAACAAAACAATATGCATAATCACTTCCCAATGCATTGTTCTCGCCTCAATGCCCTCAAATTCTACCCCAACATGCAATTCAAACCAAACCATTACAAATTCACACTATAATCAACATCCACACAAAGTCACAACTAGTGTGCGACCTAGGTTGTGTAATTGGTGGTGGTTTAGGTGGTGGATTGGGGTTCTGTCTAATGGTTTTGGGGTAAGAGTGAGAGGATAAAGGTGAGGGCATCTCTATTTTTTTTAAATCTTATTTTTAATGAAAAACCCTACTTTTTTAAAGGATAAGGTACCTCTTGAGAAGCTTTGTATATTTATGGTTTCCGGCACCACCCTAATGTTATCTATATGGTGAAAGTTCTTACCCTGATCCACCTCCCTGCGGGGTCATTAAATAGGCATTAATTAACCCGTGAAGTGGCTTAGAATCAAAGATAGAATTTATAGAGTTGCTCCCATTTCTAATAATAACTACCTATGGGGTAGATAGTGGCAAGACCGGGGTCATCCAAAGAAATGATAGGAATTTAAAGGTTAACTATACAAAGCCTCAATAGGGCAGCAAACCCATATCCATCCTCAAGTACCAAAACTAGTCATCCACCCTGTCAAATCTGTACATTGTCTCTCCCTGGTAGTAGTCCAACCGAGCACTAAGTTTAATTACATCTTGCCTCATCCCGAAAATAGAGTCTCTCAAAGCCTGCATCCACTCTTGCTCATGTCTAGGTGGCATGTGCCATATATTGTAGGACAATATCGGCTAGAAACCCTGAGAACTGTGATGAATGGCTAGTGGATGCAGGCTTGGAGACATGAGAATAGGCTGAATGGCTGGTGCTAGGATGGATGGAGATGCTATGCTGGTACGACTCGGAACCAGGAGGTAGCCCCTTGCTGCTATGCCTGCTCGAATCTGAAAAAATAATCATCATAGGGGAGTAGCTACACCTGTGTGAACTGTGCCTGGTGGAATGGAATGATGGGCCTCCACCTGAATATCAATCGACCCATGATAAGGCGGTGGTAGCACATACTGATGCTCAACTGGAGGTGGTGGCACAAACATCTGCGATGGCAAGAATCGAGGCTCAACTACTGGTGGCACAAACTTAGGTGGTGGCTGGAAGTGCTGCAGCTCAATGAGGGAATACTGTGTTGACTCTGCGGGGATATGAACCTCATCCATCTGAACCTGGTCTTCCTCATCTCCTGGCTCATTATCCTGCTCATTAGAGGGGGCCTTCCACTACTACATGTGCACCCTGATCGAGCTGTATGATAAAATCCTGCATCCTGAAGGTTTTAGCTAGCTTGTTCCTGCTGGACTGGGGAAGTCTCATGAAGTTGGTGCCTTTATAGCACCAGTAAGTCAACCCATCCTTTAAACATATCATATTTGCCTCTGCAAAGGCTGAAAAAGTGAGGGTGTATGTAGAGTTTGGGTTCTTCTGCATCTTATCACTGATTGATAAGCGAAAATGAGCAACCCGGAGCGATATCACGCCCCAATTACTATCTTTCCCAATCGCCTACTGGAAAAGTGGTAGCACTGGCTGATGAAGTCCTCCATAAGATCGGGGCAAGCTCGCCGAGTGCGAATAAACCACATGATCCTAATTTCTCGATCAGTAATAGTGGTGGCCTTTTCGTGGCAAATCACCACCGTACTTAATTGGCTTGACACATATCTGAGTTCTGTATGCACTATGTCACTATTATTGCTTTCTTTCTCCCATAGCCTTTGGGTGATGGTGGGCCCGAATTTGTGCACATCAAAACCTGAAGCATCATGAGCATATCCATCCACCTAGGTGTAATGCTTCCACCCGAAGCATGTAGCTACCTCCTTGTGCATTATAGATATATCCACATCCCCCAAATGGAACCTCATTACCTTCTCCCCATGGCTGTTCACCCCTGGCCTGACTGTCTAGGAACTCCAAGGTGTATCTAGTATAGGTGGGCCCCACTTTATCCATAAAGTCCTTGTGTCCTATCTTTTTCAGGAGCACTATGACCGGTTTTAAGAGATTGAGTTCCTTTAAGGTCGTATCATCTACAAACTTGGTATCAAGGATGGGGCATCCCAGAAGATGGCCGCATCGCTTCTGATTCTCTGGAAGAAAGAGTGGCAAAACCCTTAAATGGCACCCCTCGACTCGCCTCTATGTATACTTGGCATGATGAACAGTACAGAACCCAGGCAATGCCAACAACAACAACCAACAGTCCAAAAATTCTTAACTACCAACCCCTAACTCAAAAATAAATTCCCTCAAGAATAAATAATCACAACGAAGTCCTAAACATGCATATTGTCAAAAATCCACAAAAACTCAAAATTCCAGAAATTCTCAGTGTGAGTTCGGCCGAGTACCATTGGCAAGAATTGGTGACAAAATCTGGTGACTTTGTGTTCACGGGGCACGCGGGACTCCTCCTAAGGTTGATTCCGACGATCCCTCTTGCTTGGAATGGACCAAAACTTTGAATTTGGGAGAAAATTCAAAGAGATGGCCGAACTGCACTTTTGCAAATTTGAGCGTATTCTTGATGATTTTGGATGCAATTTTATGTGGAGTTTGTGGGAAATAGGGAGAGGAAGATTATGAGACAAGTTTGGAGTGATTTGGCCAAGAATTGGGAAAGTTATGAGGAAAATTTGAATGGAGTAAGAGAGTTTTTTGGATTTTTTTGGTTTCGAGGTTTAGATTGAAGTAGAATAAAGAATAAGGGTAGGTACGAGGCTTTAATAGAGGTATAGGGCATTTTTATTAGTGGGATTCGGCGGCACAGGCAGTATTCAATTGGCACTACCCGTTTCGCATGAACACCTCATGCCAGCCAGCTTTGTCACGGGTCGTGCTAGCCTACCTTAGCATGAGGCTAGCACAGTATGTGCTAAGCCTTACTCCTTCCAACTTTTGTTGCAGAAATGCCTGCACCCAAAAACACGAAAACCAAGAGTAGCATCGTTCCAGCCAAAATTTAATCACTAATAATCTCTAAAAATGGCACCAAAAATTAAAAAACATTCCGAAAGATTCATAAGACATTTTTTGAAACCTACTAACAAAAAATATAAGTACCATTTATTTAGTGTCATCCTCACAAAAAAAATTTCCATACATTTTTGAAAACTTAGAAAAATGGGCTGACGGGTCAACGGAATCACCGTCATTGACACCACCATCAACCACGTCCCTATGGATGAGTCTCCACATTACCTTAGGTTTACCCTTTACCTTGGGAGATACGTACCAAATACATCCATCTTTCACAATAGCAGATACCCTTTTGTTGAGTTTGGAAGTAGGAAGGGTTTAGAAGGTTTTAATTCCCTAACCCACTTCCTTATCCGATGTACATTAGTGTTAGAAATCGCAAGCAAAACATCTTCAATCACACTAAGAAAAACGTGCTCATCAACAATTGCATCATCACAAAGTTCATTCAATCAAGATAGAATATTTAAGGTCTCTATATTGGGCAATACCTCATCACCATCAAAATCATCTTCCTTAGCCAATGTTGATTCCTTAGCTAAATCTTTGGGTATGGAGGTTGTCGAGGAGGTTGTATGTCCTCACCACTCTCCACCTACCGCTGTATGTTAATGGCAATAGAAAAGCAATCCACAATAGAAATGTCATCACTAAAATCATGCATAGCATAGGTGTCATCAATATGGTCATCATAATTAAAGCTCAAGCCATGATTCATCTCATCACTCTCATCATTCTCATTAGGATCATCAAGGCACTCATCAAGATATCCATCATCACAAGCATTGCAAGAGTCATCATGTTAAAAAAATTCATCTCATAGAGACATTCCATTGCACATAATAGATGAAATAGGTGAATTATACTTAAACTTATAAATTCCAAATCCTACCATATCAACGTCATCCTCTAGGGTTAGTGTCCCCAAATCAATATTTATCTTGGTCCTTGACATTTAAAGAAAAGGTATCCCCAATAATATTTAGGGGCGCACTACCATCGTGCACTACATCAAGGACATATAAGTCTTCCAGAAATACTAAATTACCTACTCTAACCATGACATCCTTAATTATACCTCTAGGGATAGCTTGTGAATGGTCGACTAGTTGGACAATTACACTAGTTTCCTTAAGTTCACTTATGTCTAGGTTCTCATAAAGACAAAAAGGAATCACATTAATATATGCACCCAAATCAATCATAGCATTTTTCACTAGCTTACCACCTAAGGAAATAGGGATTAAAAATATAACAGGTCATCACATTTCTTAGGAAAGTTCTTATGAGATTAAGTAGCTACTCCCCCTATTTTCAATTGACCTACTTTCTTAGTTAGCTTATTTCTATTGTTAGTACATGCATTTTTTTAAAAACTTAGTATAAGAGAGAACTTGCTCAATCACATCCAAGATAGGAATGCTAACCTCGACCTTTTCGAAGACTTTGCGAATGTGTGCCTCATTGGTTGCCACCATCGGCCTTCCCCTAAGTGTACTAGGAAAAGGTGATAGAGGGATCACCCGCACTTTGGTGGTGGGGAGATTTTTGGAGGGCTCCTCTTCTACAACCACCTCACACTCTTCAAAGTTAGTCTTGTCGCCTTTCACAATCCAATCATCTTCTTGCAAAATTTCCTTTTTGGGGTCACACACTTCTTTCTTCTCAACTTTAGTGGACTAATAATCCTTGGGTTTAACCCAGGTTGGGAAGGAAACTTTCCAAATTCCCTAGCCTCAAGTTGGCTCACCGAAGTGGAAAGTTGGCCGACTTGGATTTCAAGATTCTTGATACTCGAAAACATTCTAGTGCCAAGCTCCTCAATTTATCTCCTTGTACATTCTGCTAACTCACCGCTCTTCTATACCAATTGAGCTATCGCATATAGGATCTCCTCCAGGCACAACTTGTACAAAGAGGCATTGTTGTTGGAAAAACCTTCCCCCCCTTGGGTAGGATTGAGGTTGAGATTATCCACCTTGGTTCTCCTTGCGCCAATGGAAGTTGGGGGTGATCGCGGTATCGAGTATTAAAGGTATTTGCGTAGGGGTCTTGTCTAGTAACGTTGAACGTTGAATAACATCAACCTCAAGATTAGTCTTTCCAGAGCGTGAAGACATTGTCCAGTCCGTCACGAGCACGAAGACATTGCTGTGAGTCGCGATGACCCTGTCGCGAGTCGCGAGACGTTGATCGCGATCGCAAAAGGTTTCAAATTTTTTTCTCAAATTTGAAACTTCCAGGTCCAAACTTTCGCGATCACGATAAAGACCATTAACGAGTCGCGATACTCTGTCGCGAGTCTCGACAGTGTGGTCACGTTCGCGAAAGCTTCCCCAGGAAACTGAATCATTTTTCTTTCTTCTTCTTCACTATCAATTACTCCTAAGAACCACCACACTTCAACACATTTCTCCACCATATTGCATATATGGACATGATCATTCTTGCATCTTTATAGTTATCTTTGTTGATTGTAGTGTACCAACTACATCATTGT
>JAULKM010145499.1:0-17800 GCA_032355605.1 Rubia tinctorum | reverse complement strand
ATCTACTTAGTTGTATTTAGTAAGCATATTGGGCTTATAAATGTATTTTTGAGAGGTACGGCGACGACCTCCCAGTAGTGGAAAAAGGATCTCCCTTGCGGGGGATTGATCACAGCCTTGCTAAAGCATTTTGGGGTTCAACCGTTAATAGACCACTGAGATAGGAATTCTATGATATGATTTGGTTTGTTCACAAGCTGATGTAGATGGAAGACGATGGAAAGTGGTAACACAAGGCACAAGAGTAGAAGGGAAAACTGGGTGAAGCGGCTATAGTTGCTAAGAGAGCAAGGGCTGAAGCGTTGGAAAGGGCAGAGTTTTCCACGTCACGTGAGTTCTATGAATGTTACTATACATGTATACGATTTTTTGTTTTTGTTTTTATTTTTAATTTAAATTATAACTTGTTAATTTTTTTTACTTATTTATAGGAGGCCTATATTGGTCTAAGAGTCGAGGGAGTAGGTATTTAGCATGCATTAGAGCTTACGTTAGTAAAGCAAACAAAGAATTGGCACGTCTCAAAGCCTGTCATGCCAGGTTCGTCCAAGCCTCTGAGTTGGAGTAGGAGCTTAGTGATGATGAGACTATGGAAAATTTTGCTCTTGATTTTACTGAGAGTGACATTAAAGAAGTGGATGATGAAGATGTCGATGATGATACCCAGGAAGATGCCCTGGAAGATTTTGTTGGATAAGAAAGTGTTGTGGATGTTAATGAGGCTGATGGTCGTGGCGGTGAAGAGGGTGAAGAGCTCAATGAAGATGAGATTAACGCTCAGTTTACAGACATGTTTGGAGATCTGTGAATGCTATCAAGAACTTCTCATTTGATATAAACTTTTATTATGTGCACCCTATTTGAACAGTGTACTCATGTCTTTTAAGTAAATTTGGGGTGTATTTTGAAGAATATCATTAAGGGTTTAGGGGATGGAAAATTTTAGAATATTCATTTGTCAATCCAGATTTGATATCCTATATTTCTCTCGGATATCATTGTTGTTCTATTATGTTGAATGTTTTGTGAATGAATTTCATTGTGTAAATTCAGATGGACATTTGTACCGAAGAAATTCTATGTGAGGAAGTTCTTCTGCTGCATGATAAAAATAGACAAGATTAAGTTCCTCACTCGGAATCATGTTGGGTGTTGTGGAATATGATTGGAATAAAATGTTTCAGAGCACCTGAAGCACTTCTTCATTCGGAAATGTAGATTCCGAATTCATGTGCCTTTTTTTTTTGCAAGCCTAGTTATTTAGCTAAATTAACTATTTATTAAGGAAAATATGGTCTGAAAAACACGAAAAACTTCTTAATGAGGAAGCAATATTTTGTCTATTCAATCTTAGCAGATGACATTTCTTATGAACTCGGAACCATAGTTCCTAAATCTGGTGACAATTTTGGTGCACACATGGAATTTTGTTGGAAAAATGGGTTTTTGCTAAATCCTAATAGTAGGATCCGCTGAACATCCTCATTTGGAAGTTACAAATAGGCCATTCATAATTAACTCTCGACTATCTTCCAAACTCTTAAGGATGGGTACTATTCTAAAAAAGAATTATGGGTTTTGCCCAGATTTTCCCAACTACAAACCCTAATTGCTCTTGAATTTTGTCTTCCGACATCGAAAACCCAAAAATATCCCAAAATTTAAAATATAATTCATGTGGGCAATAGCTAAAAATGTCATCATCTCAACAAGGTGGAAGCGGAGGAAAGGGGAAGAAATAATCGGGCACGTCGAAGAGGTCAAAATCTTCCAATGTCCAAAGGGCGAGGTTTGTATCCACTGAAGCCCAAGCAAGGTACAATGAGTTATGCCAAAGTGGTAAATTGCATGATTGTTACATTATTTATCTAAATGTTTATCATAGATTTTTTAGGTGTAGTTGATCCCATGCTTAAGTTTGAGGACTAACATGTGTTGAAATTGCTGACTTTAATGAGCCGTCACACTTTCATTAAGTCTTTCAGTTCTATAGAATTTGCATAAGAAACAGGGGTGTGATTTTGGAACTAAAATTTATGGTTATAATATTGATCTTAGTCCATGGATAATTAATGATTTAATAGAATGCCCATACAAAGGCCTTGAGAAAGTGTTTCCAGATAACATCGAGGGGCCTTTGAATGACAATTACCATAGGGAGGCTTAGTCACTTCAGTCGGAATATTCTTACTTTAACCCAATCGCTTGTAGTCAGAGATACTTCCAGTGTAACCCTTCTAATTTAAGGAAGCCCGAGAGTTTTAGTTTTAAAAAACTTACCATAGATTAGAGGATAGTTTATGAAATGAAAGCAATAATTATTGTACCCATAAATGGCCATATCACGGAGCCAAATTACGCAACGCTCATGGTGTTTAATTATATCATCGAGGGTGAAAAATCAATCCTAGATCCTCGAACTTCAATCATATGTTTTGGGTGGAGATGTTGAAATAGAATATCAAGTGTCTCCCGTACGGTAATTGGATAACATTGATTTTGAAGAGTGTTCAAGGTCTGGCATTATATGGTGAGGAGAATCCATGTAAGTGGTTTGACAAAGAATACTTCACGAAGAAGAGGTGCCTATTGTTTGAGCACAAGTAGGCACACAAGCCACTTCATAGGGAGGAGCCAAACGAGAGGCCTAAACTAGATCAAGGTATTGTAATCAATTTATTGAAGAACATAGTTTCAGATTACAATGTTAAATTATTACCAATGTAAACAAGTTGCATAACCACATAAAATTGAAGAAGGGAAAGAACAGGGAAGTTTCATAAGAGGATTCATGGTATGCTATAAGTGGGTCCGTGGGGAGCTTTCTCGGATGAGGGAGCGCATTTAGAAGTTGGAGCAAAGTCAGTGATCCTACAAGTGTCATTGCACATCTTCTAAAATAGAAGTACCGGATGGAACTTCTTAAGCTCGATTGAGAATTTGTTGACTCTCATGTCATAGTGAATTTGATCATGAAAGATTTTAACATACTCAGTCTACATTATTTTTCTTGAAGATTTCTTGAATTGATGAATTCTTATTTTACCAATGGGTTCATGTTGCATATGTAGTTGTATTTTGTCATGTTCTCGGTACTTAGTAATTTCAAGTGGCTAGTTGTTTTTGAATGGAACCTTGCAATGGTTTTCTAGATAGATTGAGGGTTTACCGAGCATAAACTGCATTAAGACCGTTTCAGCTAAAAGGCTTCTGAAACCATAAGAGATTTGGATATTGAGGGATTCATGTAAAAATCACTCATATGAAAAAAAATTCCCTACCATTACTTTCTTTTCCAACCAATCTTCTTCTGCTTCCTCTTCCTCTCAATGATCTTTCTCAGCCAATGAACCCAAGTTCCTTCATCTTGGCAGGTATTCCCTAAAAACCCTCATAAACTCATATCATCCTCCGCTAACAAAATTTCTTATAAATTTGATACGGTAGGAGAATTGCGCCCGAAACCAATAACGTCTTTGACTTCATATTCTTCAATAAACGCTCTTTTTACTTCAGGAAAAATCTCCCAACGAGGATCTATAGGGTCTTCAATATAAAACACTTGATGAGCTTGTGATTCCAATATGAATGGACCGTCTCTCCAACCTACATGACCTCGATCAACAAGGGTGAATCCCAATTCTTCAATTTTCTATCCGCTGATGGGATCTACCCATTGACATTTGAAGAAAGGAAATTTTATTTTTACATAATCTAACTCCCATATGTCCAATATTGTTCCAAAATAACAACCCTGCGCATACATAGGATTGTCATCACTTACACTAGTAAAAAATAAAGCCTCGGACACAAGAGTCACACCACTGTTCCGTAATACACCCTTATCATCAGAAAATTTTGTGCCAAAACTAAACCCATTAATGTCGTAACCTCCATACGACATAACTGTCCCCAAGGTTCTACTTGCCAACAAATGAACGCAAATGATCACCCTTCTCTATGTGAACTCTAAGCCAAGAATCAAAGTTCTTAATGTATGGTTGGAGAACACGCGTCTCATTGTACGTGGGAGGGTTTGATATAAACTCATCCATATTAATGTTTATGTACAGGACAACGTCTTCGTGGTTGCGATGAACGTAAAAGTGGGCCGAACACAAATCTTTAGCACTTGGGCTCATCAGCTTACCCTGTGTTACCCCTTGACCTTGTATCCTCCCTTCGTGTCTAGATTATGGAATGCCAACAGAATCTAGCTCCTTTAAATAATCGGTACAAAACTCAATCACTTTCTCCTCCATATATCGCTGAACAATACTTGCATCAGGTTTGTATCGGTTCTTTAAAAAATGTTTAAAAATTTTCATAAACCTTTGGAAAGGATACATTCACCTCAGAAATATAGGCCCACACACATTTTATCTCAAGGACCAAATGAACACTGAGGAAATACATCTCCATTCGACACATAATTTCAATTTTCAATGGAAACAGTCAATTTTTTGAACACTAATGCTTTTCAAACATATGGAATTGAAGAACAAACATAGTTTTGTAATGAAAAATCTCACGTGAGGAGACAATGACGCCCTAATAGCAATGACATTCAATTGCTTCATCAAGATGTGACCATCATGTGATTTCAATCCAACCAACTTCAACTCCTACAAAGACACACACAAACTTATGTTGGACGAGTATGCCCCAGACACCTTCTCAGTATGGAGGGTCTCGTAGTACTATTTCTTTTCTTATTATGACAAGGAATAGCAAGCTGGTGGAAGATAAAACTCATTGCCATTTGTGATAGGCCCCAAAATATTCTTGGTACCCATCTCAACTAAGTAAAGGTGAGCCTTCAACCCATCCTTTGTTTTACCAGCGGTGTTCAACACTATACCAACCATAGCATCACACACATTCTTCTGAATGTGCATTACATCAAGACAATGTCTGACGTCCAAATCGTTCCAATAAAGAAGGTTGAAAAAATATAACATTTCTTCCAACTTCCTTCAATGAAAACTTTACGCTTCCCCTTCCTAAAGTCATTAGGCAACCCCCTAACTATTTCATAAACCTCAGCTCCCGTTAGTGGTAATAGTGCCACTCTCCTTTCTACTTCCCCATTAAACCATTTCTTCGACGATCTCCATGGGTGACCCTCTGGAAGAAACCACCTTTGGCCTTGATATATGGTTTTATAAGAATCCTTCAATTGAAAAAAATGAATTTTCATTCTCACACACTGAACACGCGTAGTGCCCTTTTGCCGAGTAGCCGAACGAATTTCCATATGCAGGAAAGTTATTTATTACAAAATAACAATGCCTTTAATGTGAACGTATCTCCCGCCCAACTATCGTACATGCAGACGCCATCCCTGAACAACGTCAACAAATTATTAACCAAAGGATAAAGGTACATATCTATATCATTACCAGGTTGCTTAGGGCTTGATATCATCATGGACAACAACACGTATTTCTGGTCAACAATGAAGGGAGGTTGTATATGACTAAAATAATGGGCCACGAGTTGTGCATGTTTCTCATATTTCTAAATGGATTCATTCCATCAGTGGAAAGGCTAAGTCTTAAATGTCGAGGTTCCGCACCGAATTCGGAGTACATGACATCAATCCTTTTCCACTGCTCATCTTCCAAAGTATGTTTATTCACATCATCCTCTGGTCGATCTCTCTCAGAATTCCATTGCATCAACTTCGTATCTTCTTTGCAAGCAAACAACTTGTTCAACCGAGGACTTACGGCACTAAAGAAAAATGACCTATTACTTTGCCTCTTTTACCTCGAATTTTTGGCTTAGGTCAAATAACTAAGGTAAAATTTTCTTTTACCATGATTATTTTATTTTTCAAAATAAATTATATTATTTACATCAGTTAAAAAAACCAAAGTAAATAATATGTTTTTTACCACGGTTCGACCATAACCAAGGTAAATATTTTCTTAATCAAATTAAAAAATGTGAGCAAAATAGTTGAGATGTCGGCAACATGTGTACGACCTAGCTGTATTAGTAAATATTGAAAAGACCGACTTCATACGGTTGATCGGTTTGCCCAAATTACTCACGACCGTTGTGTGCAATGTAACAATCGACGGGAATTAGTTAGTATTTTTTTTCCTTTGACCAAATTAAATCATAAAACCAAATATTTTCTTCAACATTCCAATATGTCTCTACAAAATGCAAATCATCATTGTTGAAGGTGGGCAATAGGGTCCTGGGTTGCGCTAACTCTCAACTCCATTAGCAACTAAGTATTCCAACTACATTCATTTATTTTTCATCTTTAATTTGGGTTTTAGGTTAGTTCAATTCATATAAGAGGATGTGTTTAACTACGGGTTAATAGAATTTTGGCATTGAATAATTATATATGTGTGATGTGATGTATATCTTCGTGGGAACATGATAATTAAGGTTTCATTGACATTTATGTTTCTTTAATTAAAATGTATAGGCATGGAATCGATGAATTGAATGAATGTAAGTGTATTTATTTTTTGCTTATATAAGACCATAAAGAATGTGTACTTATTATTTTATTGTTGGAATATCTATGGATAAAACTCATTGTTTTGATGAAGATTGAATAAGTGAGGAATGTCAATCTTTTGTTGCTAACTTGATTAATTATGCATTTGTGAATGCCGTGAAGATGAATTTGTCCCATGTATATTGTCCTTACAAGAAATTCCAGAACCCCGCCATTCATGAAGATGCAATTGGTTTGAAGGATGACCTTTTTATATACGGTTTTGATCCAAATCTAACTTACAAATTTTGGTTTTGGCATGGGGAGAATGTGGAGCATAGTAGAATTGAATCAGAGGCCGAGAAGGATGATATGATGGATAACTTGGTTGGGGAGATTGTCAAGAACTACAGTGGCAATTCTAAAAGGCTTTTAGCCTTGCACAGACATAATGAGACACTTCTATATGATGGATGCCTTGAAGGAATGACAGTATTAAAGGCTACGTTGCATTTGATGAATGTGAAAGTAAAGTATTCCTGTAGTAATGTTGGGTTCTCCAAAGATACATGCTTGTCGGAACTATTGTATCTTGCATAGGGGAGATCACTTGGATGCGGAGGAATGAACAAAATGCAAAGGTTCAAGGTACAAAGTGAAAGAGGTGGATTATGATGGATAAAGTAGAAATCAACAGACAAAGAAGGTTCATGTCAAGGTTGTTTGGTATCTACCTATTATTCACCGATTGAGAAGAAATATGAATTGGTATGCAGACAAGACGGTAGTTGATCCTGGCATCATTAGCCATCTATTCGATGGTGATCAGTGGAAAAAGATAAACGTGGCCTTTCCGTTCTTTGGGAATGAGCCACGTAATTTGAGGCTTGGTTTTTTCATGGATGGAATAAGCATGTTTGGTTACATGAGCATCAATCATAGTTCTTAGGTACTAACGGTAATGATTTATAACTTTCCCCCATGGTTGTGCAAGAAGAAGAAGTACATTATGTTGTTTCTACTAATCTCACATCCAAAAGCAACCGGGCAATGATATCAATGTGTACCTAGCCTCCTTGGTGGATGACTTTGAGATGTTGTGAGATCCTGGAATGAGGATCTATGATAGTTCCAGAAGGACTCGTTTGATTTTAAAGCCATGATTTTCTACACTGTTAATGACTTTCCTGCATATAGAAACTTGTCAAGATAATCAGTAAAGGGTCACAAGGCATGCCCCATTTGTTTGGAAGAAACTCAATATTGTCAGTTGAGGCATAGATGTAAAAAATGTATCTTGGGCACCAGAGGTGGCTCCTAACAAGTCACCAGTGGAGGAACCGACGTGCTGAATTCAAAGGTGATCATATCTATCATGCCAACTAGTGTTAGAAAGTGCATCACCCGGTTATGTTGCTTCTTCAAGGTAATTTATTGTAAAGAGATTAGGCATAAGAAATTGAAAGAACTACAGGAGGAAATAGTTGTCGTGTTGTATGAGTTGGACATGTATTTTCATCCTTCATTCTTTGACATTATGGTTCAGTTGTTAGTTCATCTTGTATGGGTAATAATATAAGTTGTCCTATATTTCTACGATGGATGTATCAAATCGAGAGGTATATGAAGATATTCAAGGGTTATTTGAAAATAAAAATCCCTCGGATACTAGTATTCTGTAGAGATATGTGACTGAGTAGGCTATAGAATACTGTAAGGAATCCTTGAAGAATGAAGAGTCGGCTGGGGAATCAAAAACGTGGTCTGCGGACAGAGTGAGTGGCAAAGGCTTGTACAAAGGAATATCTAGGTTATTATCTTCTGACGAGTTGATGAAAGCACAATTATATGTTCGGAAAAAATCAGATGTGGCACCAGTTCGTGGATATGCACATGTCAACGATCAAAGAGCAGCATCCCGGTTGGTCAGAGCAGCAAGTGTTTGTAGAACAAAATCACACTTTCATCGATTGATTACGCTTAATTATAGTCGGGGACTCGTGCCAAATTGGATAAGAATTGAGGAGTGTATGGCTAAAATTTTGATTTGAGGAAAAGAGTAGGTGAGTTCAGGTATATGACGAAGAAAAAGAGAGAGAATATGAAGATGATGAGGCTTGACACGAGGCATTTATAGGAAGGGGTAGGAAATTTTAGTGGCTTCTTTGGGTGGCTGCAAGTTTTTCGAGGTAGGCTCTTGCTTGGGGGGGATTGGCACGAGTCTACCTCATGTTTTTGGAGGCCAACTTGAGGCTACCTTGTTTTTTTAGAGGCCAGAACAAGAATGCATCATGTTTTAAGAGCTAAGCACGAGGTTGCCTGGTGTTTTAGAAAGTTAGCATGAGGTTGCCTCGTGTTTTAGATGCTTGAAACGAGGTTGGCCTTTCTTTCTCCTTCCGAAATTTGTGCAAAGACTCTGGCATCCAAAAACAAAAAAAATTGAGAGTAGCATTGTTCTATCAAAATTACAATAACCAAAAACTTTACAAGAAAATTTTCAAAAGCCACTAATATAAAATAGAAAGAACCATTTCTTTAATGTCATCCTCACGACTTATTATTTCATGAATTTTTTAAAGACGATTAAAAAATGGTTTCATGGGTCACCAGAATCACCATCCTTAACATCAATAACAACTACGTCCTTGTGGACAGATCTCCACATTACCTTCGTTTTTCCTTTCACCTTCGAAGAAACATACCAAACACATCCGTCATTCTCAATCGTAGATACATTTTCTTTGGCTTGGGAGTAAGGAGAGGCTTAGGAGTAGTAAATTCCTAAACCCATTTCCTTCCTTCTGCACAGCACGTTAGTGTTAGAAATCGGAAGCAAAGCATGTTTATCACACTAGGAGAAGCGTTCTTATCAACAATTGCATCATAACAAGATTTATTTAAGAAAGATATGACATGTAAGGTCTCTATATTGGGTAATACCTCATCATCATTGAAATTATATTCTTTAATCAACATTGATTCCTTAGCTAAATCTTTTGGTTAGGAGATGAGTGAGGAGTTTTTATGTCCTCACCACTTTCCATTAACCGCATCATGTTAGTTGTCATAGAGAAGCATTTCAAAATAGACATGTCAACACTAAGACCATGCAAAGCATAATTCTCATCAACAAGATCATCACAATTGAAGCGCAAAGTATGATTCCCTCCATCACTCTCATTATCATGAAGATTCTCATTTAGACATTCATTCTCATTATCCTCAAGAATATCATGTAGAAAATTATCCTATTCAATCCTACAAGAGTTTTCACATTGAGCAATTTCATTACACAAAGTTATGCCTTTGGACATAGGAGAGGGAATAAGTGCATCATGCTTAGACTTATAAATTTCAAATCCCACCTTATTAATGTCATCCTATGGGGTTAATATTCCCAAGTGAACATCTATCTTAGTCCTTGACGTTGTAATAAAAGATCTCCCCAATAAAATTAAGGGCATACCACCATCGTCCACTATGTCAAGGACATAGAAGTCCGCCGGAAACAATAAATTTCCTACTCTAACAATTACATCATTAACTAAAACTTGAGGGCTAGCTTAGGAGTGATTGGATAATTGAACAATTACCCTAGTTTCCTTAAGCTCACCTATGTCTAGGTTCTCATAAAGGCTATACAGGATCACATTTATAGATGCTCCTAAGTCAATCATAGCATTTTTCACCAATTTTCCACCTAAAGAGATAGGAATTGAAAACATCCCAGGGTCATCACATATTTTAGGAAAATTCCTATGATTTAGAGCAGGCACACCCCCTAATTTCAATTTTCCTACCTTCTTTATTGGTTAATTCCTCTTCTTAGTGCATGCAACTCATAAAAAGAAACATGCTCAATCAAATAAAAAATTGGAACGCTAACTCGAAGATTTTGCGAATATTTGCATCATCGGTTGTCACCTTCGGCCTCCCCTAAGTGCACTAGGAATTGGTGGTGGAGGATTCATCCTCACGAAGTTTTTTGACAGGCTCCACCTCTACAACCATCACACACTCCTCCAATTTAGTCTTGTTTCTTTCAATAATCAAGTCTTCCTCTTTCAATATTTCCTTCTCGTTCTCAGGCACCTCCTTCCCACTCCTTATCTTCAATGTGCTCACATATCTTGGATCGATCTACGGTTGGGAAGAGAGCTTACCAGACTCATTGGCTTCAAGTCGACTCATCGAGGTGGCGAGTTGCCCGAATTGGATTTCAAGATATTTTATGCTTGAAAAAAACCTCGTCCCGAGGTCTTCAATTTCATGCCTTGTTCACTCTGCAAACACATCTTGCTTCTTAGCCAATCGGGAAATAGCTTTTTAAGATTTCTTCTCGATCCGACTTGTATAGAGATGCATTGTTGTTGGAGGGTCCTTCACCCTTTGGATATTGTTAATGCAGAGCTTATCCACCTCGATTGTACACTTGAACTTGATTCTTCTCGCGCCAAAGGAAGTTTGGATGATCGCAATATCTAGGTTTGAAGGTATTCGCATTGGGGTCTTTCCTTTCACTACATTGGATCTTCCGGAACCCTTGTTATTCTTGCCCCCTATCGGATTTTTGCCTATTTCCACCATTGAAATCCAATGCTTTCACCTTTTCCATGTCTTCCACCACTTCTAGAAAAGTTTTGGTATGATGATCGAGACTACATATGCAACAAACTTTAACTCGGTGAACTTGATCCTTTATAAATTCCTTCATCATAGAAGCAAGAGCTTGGACTTGTTCTTCTAATTTGGGAGATTGAGCCGATTCATCCAATGTCTTCACTCGAGACCTAGTGCCAAATTGCCTCATCCCATTGGCCATTTCTTCAAAAAGCGCCATCGCATCCTTCAGACTTCTGTTGGAAATCTAACAATTGCAAGAGACATTCACCATCATCATGTCATTATCGCAAAGCCTTCGAAGAAGTAATACACCAAGTCTCCTTTTTTGAATGGGTGATATGGAAAACTTTCCAATAGTTTCTTAAATTTTTTCCAATACTCGTAGGGAGATTCATTTGCCGTTTGGGATGTGTTGAAGAGTTGCTTCTTCAGAACTGCAGACTTGGAAGCTAGAAAATACTTCTCGAGGAATCTTGCTTCATATCCATCCAAGAGGTGATGCTTCCGGACGGAAGGTAGTAAAGTCAATCCTTGGATGCGTCTCGCAGTGAGAAATGAAAGGATCGCAAATTGTATTCTTCTTCTAATACTCCCGGTAGCTTCATGTCGGTGCACACTAGATCGAACTTCGATAAATGTTTCTTTGGATCTTCACTTGCCATTCCATGGAAAGTTGGCAAACACTGAATCATTCCGCTCTTGAGTTCACAGGTCACGTTTGGTGAGAACGGTGGGAAGAGAATACATAAAGGTTGATTCTCAAAGTTAAAATCCATCAACTCCCTGAGTTTGCGATTGTCTTCCACCATTTTCGTTGTTTCTTCAACCACCAAAGTCGACTCTTGTGGAACCCCCACTCTAGTTCTCCTCCTACTTCTTCTCCAATTACCTACATACTCCATTAGATAATGTACACTTCCTAACTTCATGGAAAGGGTGTGTATCATAAATTAGGAGGTAAAAAGTACCTAACTTGAAGAAACATTAGCACAATGATTAGAAGTACACAGATCACAATCACAAAGGATCAATAGCAAAAACCAACAAAACAAAACAAAACACTGACTGCTCAAATAAAAAGCTATGCAAGTTTAAAATCAAACCTTAAGACTATCATCCCCAGTAGTGGTGCCAAAAAATTTATCATCCCCTCCCAGAGTTATCAAACTTGGGAGATCAATTAACCAGAGAGAAGGCTTGAATCAAAGATATAAATTTGTAACGTTGCTCCCGTTCCTACTACTATACTACCTATGAGGTAGATAGTGGTAAGACTGGGGTTACCCAGAGAGATGCTAGGAATCTAAAATAAGAACACACAGCTGCGATCGGGTCATCAATCCGATCACGTGTCAGGAATAGCTAATGTTGTGACAACAGTTTTTTTGTTGTGGGGGTTGTCTAACGATGAATGATTATAAGAGAATAAACTATATAAACTAGCACTTGGGGAGTATTTGCATAACATGATCGATTTTGTTTCAATCCTCGATTCTATCATATTCAAGATATACAAGCCTGTTCTAGTGTTTTTGACACATAGTGGGGTCGATGGTCAATACTTCCCATACTTGTCACGTAGGGTGTGCTTGTAATCTTGCATCGACACCACCTCTTTAATTAGGGGAGTGCAACAATGGCCCTGCCTGCTGTGCAGATCTGAATCTCCCCCGTATGATTACATCCCGGGCACTCCACCATGAATTTTTCTCCCTAGGCATATAGAGGCAAAGGGGATGAAGCATCTTATCGATGGCTCTAGGGTTATGACTCACGCTAACTCTAGTTTTCTACTAATGCTATCTCCATCCGTAACCGTTCAGGACAATTTTCTGGCTAAGACTAGTGTATGGTTTATCGTAATGTTGACTCGGTGACCCACATGCTCACACCCATATAATCCCAGAATATCGTTACCCAAATCACATCTTGGTTTCCTTAATAAGTGCGCTAATATGAAAGTGGACTACGTTGTGTGCTAATATTAGTGTGGATTTCATGCAATTAATAATAGCATGAAGAACAAGCCAACATAATAATCATAAACACGTAGAAATAGATAGACCTATAGAATCTCCCAAACAGACACAAAATCATGAATACAAATACAAACCCCAAGTTAATTAACTATTTCTTAACCATTGAACCCAAATATTTCATTGGATTCAATGCCTTTGGGCAAAAAAAATTAAGAGAAGAAAAGAGAGGATTCTAGAGAGAAGGAAGAGCTCTTTTCTCTCCCTACCCTACTCTTGAAAGTGAAAATGAGCACAAACTTAAATCCTAGTAGACATGTGTTGATATATAGTAGTAGAGGATTTGGGCCTTGACAAAATCCCAAAATGGGACAAAAAAAACCTAGCAGCTGCAAATGAGACAGGGTGTAGAATTATACATTGACCATGTCAGCCGGTTAGCCTCGTGCAGACGGGGGGTGCATGCACCGGCAATGGCTATGTAGACTCATGTTGATTCAGGTTGGCCGATATGGCATGAACCATATTTACTTGTGTTTACACGGGCTATGTCAATCGCACAGGGCATCGACTGGTGCCCCATTTTGAACTTCTTCTCGTGTGCCCCATTTTGTATGGAGCGGGCCGTCAGCTGGAAGCATTTATTCATCAGTTGAACGGTTGAGGCCATGTTGTTCTTCGCACACCAATAGATGGTCTTTGCATTATTGGATTTGAAATGACATAGATCATGTGAAATGGCATGGTCCGTGTCCATACTGAGCCTCACCGAAGATTTTGGTTACAAGGTGTCACCCATTGAGGGGGTTAACCTTACGGCCTATCCATGCTAGGGTATCATGACTATAGCCTGATTTCCACGCACGTTGCACTCTTCTTGGTTTCTCACATCACACCAAACCTTTAGAGGGGCGTGGATGAGTATGCAGAAAAAAATACACACACGAGTTTGGAATGGGAGGAAGGTTTCACAACACAAGCAACAAGAAAGAAATATAAGGCCCAACAACTGGGGAGAAAATTCTTGTTTTCAATATATTTCTAAAATATAACCAGTTGTGGGTAGATCAGTACTCCACATATATGTTGTACGGAAGTAATTACATGTGCTAGGTACAAAAACGAAATAAGATAAAACAAATTAAGGGCACGTAGGCCTGGTCCTTCAAGAACTAACTAAGCTACTAGATAACGTATTACAAGAAAAATAAAAGATTTTTGGGATGAGGAGGTTGGCACATGTGTTCTCAAACAGTGACTGAACACTTAGTGTACTGGCCTGGTGGGCGACCGATCGCTGCGCGCACGAGCGTTTGGAAAAAATGGCTCAGACATTGTGTACAGCGTGTCCCAGGCGTAAAAGGGGTAATCACAGGTCGTGAGTGGTTAGGAGGGTGGCACTGGATAACCTAGAGGCATGTGTGTATTTATTTAGATGGACTGGTTCGTATGCATGATTTGAGCGGTACAGGACCACAACACGTTTGTGTCGTACCTGCATGCATGGAGTCACGTTGAGGTTGGGTGATAAACCTGACCCCATAACATTCTCCCCCACTCAATTTGGAAAACGTCCCAAGAGAAATCCATCCTCAAAGGTGCTTCGCTACCCACACTCTTCTCGTACACTTCTGCCTTGAGAAAAGGGTTGATTCATCTGCTGGCGATGGTGTACTCCAATGTAGCCGTAGTTCTCGGCTTCTCTTCAAACTTTTAGAGCTTGTTTGATTTTATAGTACCCACTCTTTGATCTATGACCAAAGGAATATCCAACTCAGGATGCTGTCCGAAACACATCATTATCCGTTCACGTTTCTGCCTCCTTCCTTGTGGAAAAACAAGGGGTTGCTGATGTAAATGATGACTCGTCTTTCCTCGTCAATTTTACAAGGTTTATCTTGTTTAATCAACTCAAAATAGGATGGTTGATAGGGTGCGCCTGCTGTCATATACATCTTTGGAATCGGGAAACTCTTGGCAACCGAAGAACGCTTCCTATCTTCCTTGCTTAACAAATCATCATCTCTCGCACCTGAGGAGAAACCCACAACATGCACAATCTTCAGAACTACTTAAATAAAATCCTCGGATCCATAGGAAAACCCATTGCTCGTGTAGACACTTCTGACCCTTCATTTTTGTTCTCCGCACCTGGAACCGCTGAACCACGGTCCTCAACTTGTCTTAAGCACATGATGAGCTGAAAAGCCGAGATTTTTCCCTGGTTTATTTAATTTTAGTCATTTTAACCTTGCACGTATTAGTTCCTAAGACATAAGGCCAGTTTCCATGTAGGTACACGACAATCCATGTATCTCTCAGAAAATCCATGCCGAGGACTAAACCGAAGTAATCCATTTTAGTGACATGGAAATTCACTATGGCATCAATTGTGCCAACCTTGACGGAGCATCACTTTTCAACACCAAGTACTGGTTGAGCTTCAGTATTAATGGTCTTCATCCTGACCACAACTTTCTTGACCGTAAATCCCAATATTGATGCCTCTGATTCCGAGACATACACATGACTAACTCATGTATCGACCATCACTCAGATGGGTTTTACATTCATGCATAGGTCTATATACATCAATTCTCCATTCGTCTATAGCACAAGTTTCACATGGACAATCTCAGGTTTGTCAAGTTTAGGTGTGGCCTTCTCTGCTCTGCTTTACTGAGCCACAACTCTCCTCTTTGCTAGCACCGCAATAACAACCTAGTCGATCTCAGGCTCCGTAACGGATTCAATTGCATTGGCTCAATTGATCTTACAATAGAATTACACCACATATTCAATGCCCCCATGGAGCATGGTTCTTCCTCTTCAGGCCAAGACTTTTTGGCCGACTGCTCCTGAGCTATATCCCTCAGTGCCTCCTTGATTTTTCTCGAGTCCTCGATCAACATAGTAGTTATTCTCTACTCTATTGGACAATCAACAAAGGAATTATTGCCTTTGCACATCCCATACACAAGATTCACCTTCCCATTCTGCTATCCTTCCCATCTTGGTTCGGACCCGCTTGAACTAGCCGCACTTGCATAGGGGCTTTCCACATTCCTTCCCACACACGAATTAAACCTTAAGCTAAATCCACCGCTCTGACTATTGCGAGAGTTACTCCCACCTTGGGAGAACCAGCACCTACAAAATTTCCCACCTCGGAAATAGTGGAACCATATGTCTTTCTATAAACAGTTTGTGATCCTCCGCCCCCCATAATCACTAAGAATTTCGATGAACGCCGCCGCTGAGTTATAGTCAGTGTAAAGAGCTCTGCTTAGCTCAATTATAGCACATGTATTCATTCCCTGGTCAAAGTCCTAGAGTTTGTACTCCTCAGGATGGTCAAGCAAGTTGAGCATACAAGCATAGAAAGTTGAAACGTACTCCCTTATTATGTCGGTTTGCGTCAGGGCCCTGAGTCTAAAAAATTCCTGTTTCTTCAAATTGGTGGGCATGAATTGCTACTTCACCTTGATCTTTAATTCATCCCATGTGTTGATGGCTAGGAGACCTTCCTTTATCTCCACGTCCTGGGAGCGCCACCACACAATAGCAGAGCCCTCCAAGTACATCGCGGAAACAGTGACTTCTTAACTTCCAAGTTTGTCTCAGTGACCTTAAAGAATTCTTCATTTTTTTATAACAAGTTATCAAGCTCTCTCGTTTCACGTGCCCCGCCATATTTATTAGCTCAGGGATATTCTTTCCATGCAAAGCACAGACACAACCACCGATGTTCCCACCTTAGGACGAGTGGCCATAGCTTGTATGAGTACATGCACATCCTCTCCAAGCTGCTTGATGATTCCTCTAATCTCAGCGATGTCCGAATCGCGAGATGCCAAAGTTTTACTTTGCTTAGCGATCACCTTATCCTGATGTGCATCCTTCGTATTGGCCACCTCGATATCTCTAGTGATAATGGCAGCATCTGATTCATTCTGATCCAAACATTTAGCTAGGCTCCCGGACCCTTGTGCCTCACCAAAGATAACTCTCTCAATGTTCTCCTAATGATCGGTATTCTTTCACATAGTGATGACCTCTTTCACTATTCTCTCAAGGATTACTTGAGCTCTGATACAAATTGTCATTGGTCACCCTCAGAGGGGGTTAACCATGCGGCCTAGCCGTGCTAGGGTGTCTCGACTACCACCTGATTTCATGCACGTCGCACTCAGCTTATTTACTCAGAACACACCAAGCCCATGGAGGGGTGTGGATGAGTATGTAGATGAAATACACACATGGGTTTAGAACGAGAGCAAGGCTTCATAACACAAGTAACAATAAAGCAATATAAGGCCAAAAAATTTGGAGAAAATGCCAGTTTTTAATACATTGCAAGAAGGTAACCGAATGTGGGTAGCTCAGTACTCCACATATATGTTGTACAAAAGTAATTATATGAGCTAGGTATAAGAACAAATGGACGTAAATAAAAATAAGGGCATGTAGGCCTGGACCTCCAAGAACTAACAAAGCTAAGCTACTAGATAACTTATTACAAGTAAAAGAGCAAACTTCTGGGACAAGGAGCTTGAGACATGTCTTCTCGGGTTGTGACTCAACACTTAGTGTGCAAGGCGGGTGGGCGACTGCACCGCATAGGTGTTTGATCTGACCTCAAATGCATGTGTTTTCCAGAGCATTTAACATCTCTTTTGTAATCATTTTGTGGTAAGATTGCTAGATTTAGGTAGGTTTACATCATAAGGGGTTT
>JAULKM010145490.1:0-17800 GCA_032355605.1 Rubia tinctorum | reverse complement strand
TTTTTGCTTGATTATTATCCTCAAATTGCAATTCAGTCCCTGGTCTTTCCATAGCCTATGGAAAGACCGTCTTTCAATAGACGGACTCAGATAAGACAAAGAGCTTACTATTGATCAGGAATTTTCCATACTAAGCAAAAATTACTCGAGGTTTATATCCAAGCTGCTAATTTTGATGCTAAGATTTGGCTTCATTTTCAATTTCACGAAATTCTAACCACTTTCAAATCCAACCAATTTTTCAAAAATAAATTTAATATTTTATCAGGTGTTTATTTAATAATTAACACATTAAATTATTCAGGTTTAAAAATCTTCTTATTAATTAAAAGGGTAAAATGCTTAGATAACTCTTAGTTCTTTAATAAGTGTAACTGTGCAAATATAACTTCCAATATTTTAAAAGTGCGAATGTAACCCTTGATCAACATTGACTCGTAAATTCATAATCCAGTCGCGAGAGACTAATGTTGGCCTAGAATTTTCCGACTTTGACTAATAATAAAGTGACTAAAATGTCCCCGTGTTCATTTTAGAAATTTCAACAACTATTTTACCCTTGAAACTTTCTAGAATATTAAATCTTCAGCACTCCAAACCCAGCCACCACTCATCCAGCCACCTCCACCACCTCCAAACCTCAGCCACCACCTCCCTAGAAACACACACCATCCACAACCCTACACCACCCATCTACAAACCTGCAGAAACTCAGGTTCATTCTTCCATCTCTCATACTCCCTATTCATCTATTCATGTTCTACAACAACTAACCCAAACACGCAATTCACACAAAAATTCACAAGAATACAAGACATACAAGTCACACACAAACTCTCATAAGAAAAAAAAATACAATTCACAAAAAATAGAAACAAAGCTACAAATGATCTCAAAATTCTAGTAAAACAGAAAGAAAGCTCACATATAATTCTTGTAAAATTTTAATTTCTCATATATTTGCTACAATCTTCTGGTAAAACAGAGAACGAATAACAAAGACAATTGCGTGGAAAAGAACCGAACCACGTGAATTGAAATGCCACCGCCCTTCGCCTGAAACCAAAATTCTGAAGACCTGAAACTGTACGTCTACCGCCTAAAACCCAAACCGTGTTGGTGTTTTAAAAAGCACAAACTATTTAAATAAGATTGGATTCGAGTACTTGTGATTTCGGGATATTAAAACAAGTTTGGTGGTGCGGAGTGCACACTTGTATAAACTATCTACGAGCTTACAATTTTAGAATAAGTGTTAAAATTGTGTAGGTCAGAATTCTGATGACTAACATGTTTTATCTTGGTGTGAAAAGACGTATCATTTCAGAGTGCGTATTGCCTAACTTCTCTTGATGAAAATGATAAGGATGATATTATGGTATATTGAATGTGAGAGTGGAAAGATGCATTGTTTCAGAATTCATCATCATTATAAAAACTACGTATTTTGTATGAATTGTTCCATCTGCTCAGGACATCTGGGACAACTTGTGATAGCTTGTGGCGTTAGTGTAAGAAGTGCGTATTCACATAAAATTTACCGCTATTTGTTTCTTCCAACAAATCATTCCACCTATATGAACTAAAGACATCGCCTGCCATCTGAAACGTAAACCGTTCCACTGCCATCGCCGTGATTCCGACAACCTGAACCCATCGCCCACCGCCTGAAACTCATATTGCCAACGACTGTGTTTCCCTCTGCTCTGACCCTGCCGTCTCGTCGTCAGATTGTGCCAACAACCCCAATCTCTGGCTCAGAACCTCAGATCTATCAAGCAAGTTCCTGGAGGAGGGATGGGAAGATGAAGTCTCCTGGGAGAAGATGAAGAAAATGAAGCCGCTGTCGCAGGGGAGAAGAGGATGAAGCATGCCCAGGTGCATCAGCTGCAACATCATCTTCAATTAGGAACAAATTGCAAAATGAGAATGAATTGAAAATTTGGGACTTAGGGATTTGGAAGGGAAAACTGTCAATACACATTTTATGTTTTTTTTTAAAAATACCATGGGCAAATCTGCCATTTCATTTGAATTCGGTAAAGACTATAGTTGACTAATTTTTCTGAGTAGTCTAGGGTTATATTAGCACATTTGAAAAATTGGGGTTATATTTAAATTTATCAAAGAGTTAGAGGTTATAAAAAGCACATATTTCTAATTATAAGTACTTCTTCCGTCCCAACCATTTCTACACACTTTTTGGTCAATCTTTCTCAAGACATGTTTGTCCATAAATTTCAATTAGTATATAAACACCAATGTCATCATGTGAGATATTGTTAGATTCTCCGCACCATGTATTTTCTAAATATCGATTTTTTGATCATTAGTACACGTAACTAAAGTTATCGGTAGTCAAACATGGATTGAAAAAGTTGACCAAAAAGTAAGAAGAAATGGCTAGGACAGAAGGAGTAATAATAATCTGAAATTTAATAGCACCTGTTTTCTTAAGTTAGACACATTTTTCATTTTTGTGTGTTTTGCTAAAATTGACACATTTTCTTTTATGGCAAAACGTGAATCATTATCAACCACTCATTAAACTTTTTATTCTCTATACTCAATTGATCTTTCCACACATTTCAACTTACAAAAATAACAACACCTAAATATAGGGTGCCAAACATAACATAACGGACGGAGTATGTATTTTCATTTAATTAAATGAATTATTTAATTATGCACGTATTAAATTATGAAATATAATATATTTATAAGTATAAATCATACTCCCTCGTCCCGTTAAAAATGACTAATTTCTTTCTGGTTCGCTCTGTTATTCCCCACCACATCAGCTCGCATAAAAGAGCGAGGTAAAAATAAATTCGCCATTTTAGCGGGACGAGCGAGTATGATTTATACTTATACATATATTATTAATTTTATTTTTCATAGTTTAATATGTGCGTAATTAAATAATTCATTTAATTGAATGAAAATATATACTTCCTCCGATTTGTTATGTTTGGCACTCTAGGTTTGTGTGTTGTTATTTTTGCAAGTTGAAATGCGTGGAGAGATCAATTGAGTATAAAGAATAAAAAGTTTAATGGGTGGTTTAAAATGATTCACTTTTTGTCATAAAAAGAAATGTGTCAATCTTAGCAATACATACAAAAATAAAAAATGTGTCAAACTTAAGAAAACAGGGGGAGTATTAAACATTACACCAACTAATTAACAACATATTCTTTTGTCATTTTGATTAATTTTCAAATCATGCCATTTTTATTGGAACGGAGAAAAAATGAAATTGTGCCATTTTTATTGAGATAGAGGTAGTAGTGAATCCGATATGTGCTGTTCAATCTAATTTAATTTAACAAAAACAACATAAAAGTAATAGTATAAGAGAAAGCAACTGTTAGGCCGACTAATGGCTAGATCATTCATGAAAAAATCTCGTTCAATAACTTTTAAAATTAAATTATAATACACTGTAATACATTAAAAAATCAAAATTATAAAAGTATCATTACAATAAATAAATAAAAACAAAACAATGTTATCTAACAATTAATGGATGTAAAATAAACTTTATGTCATAGCGTAAATAAGTAAAATAAACCATCCAACTGAACCTAAGCCCATTTGGCCAAAAGAGACATACAGCCAGCACCAAATAGAAGGGAAACATTGCACGCCATTAGAAGCTTTCCGTTGGTTTGCAATTTTGGGTTCATGAAATCAGCTGACAGAAGGTCCACTAAAGCCATGTAGATCAATATTCCGGCTGATGCTGCATTAAATATGCCCTCAACAATTAGGGCATTCGGGCTTTTTTCATTATACCCGCTGGATATTCCAAACCCGATTGCAATTCCAACTGGAGTTGTGAGTGAAAAGAATACCGCCATCACTGTAATTGCACGTGCTTTAAATTTTGCCTGCAAGATTTACTTTTTATTTTTATTTTTATTTTAAAAAAGACAGCAATTTTCTCTTAATAAAATGCTACAGAGATAATATTTTTCTTTGCAGAATTCAGCTTAAACAAAAATAAAATTACTGGGATACTAGAGATTAATTCAAGATTATAGCAACTGGAAAAATTATAGATCCATAATAAATTAATCATCTTATTAAAATTTAGATATTACCTGAGTGATGCAACCACCTAATCCAATGCCTTCGAAAAATTGGTGAAACGTCAAAGCTACGAGCAGAGGTCTTATTGTTTTTGGACTATTATTTGCACCCAATGCAATGCCAATTATAACTGAATGCACTATAATTCCCAATTCCAAAACCTGCAATAACATTCATTTAATTCATTTGTTTAATTGAAATTACAGCATAAGAATACAATAAACTAAAATACAAAGACTCGGGTGAGACGGTCTCACTTAATTTTATGGTGAGACAAAGGATATAAACACAATTCTTTGAAGTTGGAAGATGACATGGGGTACTTTCTGTAATTTTAAAAACTTTACTTTGTTCCTTGTCTCACCCTAAGTTATGGTGAGACGGTCTTATATGAGTATTTCTCATATAACATTATGTTCTTACTATATATTATTTCATTTTTATTCTCATGTATAATATTGTGTGGTATTATTACATAAAAAAAATTCTCTTTTTATATATACAAAATTGTGTTATATTATTACACCAAATTGCATGTGTTTTTATGTGTATAAAATGGATAAACTCTTAGTCTTTCATAATCATTAATACCCATTCTTCCGACACTATTCGTTTATAGATACCGGCCAGATTTTGACGTGTGTCGTATTGCATGTCGTCGTGTCGAATCGATACATGATTCTCCACCATTTCCAATGTATCGAGGAAACATAGGTTAAAAATATTTGACGTGGTCCTCTGTATGAAAACTTTAGCTTGCGATTGTTAACAATATTTTCAATGGTGGTTCAATATTGACTATTGTTGAACTGCCATTAAACCACAACCGGTGATCATAATATCCTTATGTATCTTATACTCCCTCCATCCCAAAATAATTGGCACACTTTCTATTTTCGTCTATCCCACACAAAATGGCACACTTTAATTCTTACCCAAAATGGTAAAGAATATGTTGTAAAATTCCTATAATATCCATTTTAATTGGAGTGGTGAAATTCGAGTAAACAAACAATGCATGATTAACTTTAAGATTAGAAAATATCATGATAATATCTTGTGTGATGATATACCTATGGAAGCTAGTCATATTTTGTTAGGAAGACCATGGCAATTTGATCGTAAAACTATGCATGACGGTTACACTAACATGATTACTGTGATTAATGAAAGAATCAGGTATACATTGGTACCATTGTCTCCAGTAGAGGTTGTTGAAGCTCAAAGATGCATGAAAAATCAGAAAGAAAAGTATGCGACCGAGCTAAAGGGAGAGGTCGAAACTAAACCTAACCCTAGGGGGAAGGTGATCGCACACAAGGAGGGTTTTGATGCAAACCCTAGAGAGCCGAATGGCCACAAGGCCTTGGACGACACAAAACCTAAGGGTTTTGACACAGGTAAGAAAGGTAAGCTTGTGATTGATTCTGAAAAGTCGTGAAAGGTTTTATCTTCACATCTTAGTCCCTTGCCATGTATTTATATGGTGAAACGTGAATTAGCATATGAATCTGGAAAATCATTTTATGCATCTATTAGGGACGTGACTCGTGCTTTTTCTAATCATTCGCATGTTTTGATTTTACACTTTAAAGAGAAATATTTCGCCAATGAGGATATACCTGTGAATGTTCCTTCACGGTTTGCTAAGTTGTTACAGGATTTTGAGGATGTTTTCCCTGAGGCATTGCCGCACGGCTTACCTCCATTACGAGGGATTGAACATCAGACTGATTTGATTCTGGGTTCGGTTATTCCTAATCATCCGGCATATAAAGCAAACCCTGAAGAAACCGAGGAACTACAATGACAAGTAAAGGAGTTACTACGAAAGGGGTATGCGCGTGAATCTCTATCTCCTTGTGTTTTACCTGTTCTTTTAGTTCCTACGAAAGATAAAACTTGGCAAATGTGCATTGATTGTCGTGCTATTAACAAGATAACCATTAAGTATCGCCATCCCATCCCTAGGTTAGATGATATGCTTGAAGATTTGTATGGTTCTGTGATATATACGGAAATTGATCTGACTCAGGGGTACCATCAAATTCGAATTAATGAAGGGGTGAGTGGAAAACTGCATTTAAAACTAAGTTCGGGTTATATGAATGGATTTTTATGCTTTTCGGGTTAACCAATGCACCTAGTACTTTTATGCGGTTGATGAATCATGTTTTGAGAAAGTTCATTGGACAATTTGTTGTAGTTTATTTTGATGATATATTGATATATTCTATATCGACTGATGAACATATTGAGCATGTTAAGTTGGTTCTTGTTGCACTCCGTGAGTCTAAATTATATGCAAACATCAAGAAGTGTACTTTTTGTGCTTCGGAAGTGGTGTTTCTCAGTTTTGTGGTCTCTAAGAAGGGCATAAAAGTCGACAAAACCAAGATTGAGGCCATTAAAAGTTGGCCGAGACCTATGAATGCCAATCAGGTACATTCTTTTCATGGTTTAGCTAATTTTTATAGAAGGTTTGTACGTGATTTTTCATCCATTGCTGCACCTTTAAATGAACTGGTTAAAAAGGATGTGAAATTTATTTGGGGTGATGAACAAGAGAAAGCTTTTAATGAATTGATACATAGGTTATGCCATGCTCCTGTTCTTGCTCTACCTGATTTCAATAGCACTTTCGAAATTCACTGTGATGCTTCTGGTGTTGGTATTGGTGCTGTGTTGATGCAAGAGAATTGACCAATAGCTTACTTTAGTGAAAAGCTAAAGGGCGGTGCTCTAAATTATCATGTTTATGATAAATAATTCTTTGCAATTGTACGTGCTTTAGAGACTTGGCAGCATTATTTATTGCATAAAGAATTTGTCATTCATAGTGATCATGAATCATTGAAATACTTGAAGAGTCGGAAGAAGTTGAATAAGCGTCATGCTAAGTGGTCTAGCTTTATTGAATCTTTTCCTTATGTGTTGCGATATAAAAAGGGTAAAGAAAATGTTGTTGCTGATGCTTTGAGTCGTAGAAATTTTTTACTTACACGATTGGAGTGCATTATGTTAGGGTTTTCATTCGTGCGAGAATTATATGCTACTGATCCTGATTTTTCATCTGTATATGCTGCATGCGAGAATCGTTCATATAATGGTTATTTTCGACATGATGGTTTTCTTTTCATGAATAATAGGTTATGTGTACCTCAATGTTCCATGCATGAATTAATTGTTAAAGAAGCTCATTCTGGTGGTTTAATGGGACCTTTTGGTGCATTAAAAACTTATAATTTGTTGAAGGAGCATTTTTATTGGCCGAAAATGCCTATATCTGTTGATAAGATTTGTAGGAATTGTATTGATTGCTTGAAGGCTAAGTCTAAGACTAAGCCGCATGGTTTATATACTCCTTTACCTATTCCTACACATCATTGGACCATCTAAGAGTAAGCCGCATGGTCTATGGACTTTGTACTCGGATTACCGTGATCCCAAGCAGGTAATGATTCTATCTTTGTGGTTGTTTATCATTTTTCAAAGATGGAACATTTTATTCCCTGTAGGAAGACAGATGATGCAAAGCATGTTGTAGATTTATTTTTCAAAGAAGTGGTCCGTCTTCATAGAATCCATGTGGATTGAAAGGACAAATGCTAAGAATGCTGCTCGTGTAAACCCTGGCCGCCGACTTGTCCAATTCAAGGAGGGCGATTGGGTTTGGTTGCATTTGCAGAAGGAGAGGTTTCCGAATTCTCGGAAATCTAAGCTAAATCCGCGTGGTGATGGTCCTTTTTAAGTGTTGGAATGTGTGAATGATAACGCCTACAAGATTGATCTACCCACCAATTATGGTGTTAGTACTACTTTTAATGTTGCTAATTTATCTCCATTCTCCTTTGAAGACGATTCAGTTTTGAGGGAAAAACCTTTCGACCACGGAGGGAATGATGGAGATCCTAAGATGATTACCACCACAAATGAAGACAATCCACGACTAGATCAAACATTCAAGGGTTATGTTTGGGATCCTCTAAGTGACATGGTTGGTCCGATGACAAGGTCAAGAATGAAGCTTAGAGATGCGGCATTGAATGCTTTGATTGACCGCCTTCATGATGAAGAACTCAAGTATAAGTCGACTAGGGCTTGGATTAATTATTCAAGCTTGTCGATTAACTGAAGACATCGTGAAGAACACTATACTCTTTTTCCCACTGGGTTTTTTAATGAGGTAGTGTGATCTTTGTAAAATGTTGTAAAATTAGTTTTATTTTCGGTTTTGGACTGGAGAGCCCGACCATGTGGATTTTGAAGAGCTGGTACAAAATTGACATTCCATTAGGGTTTAGAATATTCAGTTTTATTCTGATTAGAATTAGATTTGGTAAGGTAGTATTTTCCTAATCTAATTCTGGTTAGACATGGCCGAATTAGGGTTAGAATTAGAGTATTTTTAGAAGTTCTAGTTAGATATGATTTTAGCTTCTTAAAGCTGCCATAAGTTGATTTAGATTCCAATTGTAATAAGGGTTTGAAGTGGCCGAAATTTTCCCTATAAAAATAAGGGTTGGCCGAGTTTTGTAACACAACTTTTATCAATCAAATATTCAGAATTTTGAGTCATACTCATTATCTTCATTGTTGCTTAATCCTGCGGGCTAGTTAAATTTCAATATCCTCTGTGAGTTAATCTTGCGGGCTAGTTAACTATTAAAGAACCCTTATACTCTAATCATGCGGGTTAATGAGAGAACAAGTCGGAGTCGAGTGTACCCTGTGGGCTAGACGCTGTGATTTTGTGCGTTTATACTAGGTTTGTGTGAAACCCTAGTGTGGACAGAGACCTAATTTCCGCAATCCAGAATCTTCGCCAGGAGATTCATACCACCTTCCCTATATATATATTACAATGATATATTTATGGTTTTAAATATATTTTTTAAAAGTTATGATTGACTATATATAGTAAAGAAATTAAATCAATATCATATTAGAATATGAGTTCGTTTCTTGAAAGACGGTCTTTCCATAATTAATGGAAAGACCAAGATTTAAAGTGAAAATTAGAAGAAATTAAGATAAAATTTCCAGTATGCATTAATCGGGTCATAAACTTTATAACTAATACACGTTGCATAATAAAATTTTAATATTGAAACTAAAACCTTTTACCTTTTTATTATTCTAATTAAACCCCATCTTTTCATAAGCTTATGGAAAGACGGTTTTTCCCAAGACTTTGCGTTAGAATATTGGTATGTTATTTATAAATAACTTGAGTTTAGGTTAGTTGAAATGACTTCAATATCCACGGTTGACAACACCAAAACACCAACACACCAATTAATTCGAATTCAAAATTTTCATTAATTCTTTTTGACACATTCTTTACGCATTTAATCTTTTGAATTAAATAACGTATCAGTCACACATAGGGCTTGCTATGTTCACCAGCAGATCAGTAGTCCTGACTCGAATTGGCCCAATAATTTTTGGCTTAAACGGGTTGGGACAAAATTCTCATAGTTTTGGGTCGGGTAGGGAGGAGCCGGTCACTAATGACCAAAATCGACTCAAATCATATAAAAAATAGTACTCCTTCCATTCTAGGTAGAGCTATCAATTTTTGACCCAAATTTCTAACCCTACCTAGACCAACTCGACCGAACTCAACCCGAACTTGATCCTAGCCCGCAAAATATTGACCAGAATCCGAACCCCACTCGACTCGAACTCAACTCGAACCCAATTTTGACTTGATAATCTGGGTTCAAACCTGAACTCAACTCGACCTGAAACCCAATTTTGACCTGATAATCTGGGTTCAAACCCAGACCCGACTCAACTCGAATTCAGCCCAAAACCCGATTCCGACCTAATAATTCTTGCCCGAAATACTACATTCCAAAATTTCTCAAAATTCTAACACTATCTTCAGAGATAGAGACACCAAATTAAATTGTGACCCACTAAATACAAATTTTTAGCTCCGCCCCTGCCCAACACTAACATACCGGTGCCTATGTACCTATTTTCTAGTAGTGTAACCCAACCAGACCTGACCCGAGGAACGTTACAGACCCGTCAGAACCTAAATTGACATTTATCCAATTCGACCTGACAACAGACTTTGACACTTTCAACCCAAATACGTTTTGACCCGACTCAACCCGAGAAACACACTTAGACCCATTTCAACCCAAACCCATTTCAATCTGACCCGACCCGAACCAACCAGACTAACAGACTTCGACCTGTTTCAACCCGAACTTGTTTCAACCTGACCCGACCCCAAAAATAGATTTTGACCCATTTCAACATGACCCGCTTCAAACCAAACCCGTTTGATCAGAACCCGAATTTGACCCTAATAACCAAATTGACATTACTAAATTCCTAGCCAATTATACACACTTTGACTTTCTTGAGTTGATTCAAAAAAAGTTTGATCGTTGGTATCTATAATTGTGTGTAAATACAATTTATAAAAGTTGATATTTTAAAAAGACAAACTATTATGAATCTAGCAAGGTCACATATGACAATATCCTAACTTATTAATCAATTCAATTTTGAAGTCAAAGTTAATTTTTGATTAAGTGAATAGTTAAAGAGTCCGTCTCCTGCAAGACTGTCTTATGGTAAGACCAGGGCTAAAAGATAGATAATGAAAATATAAAATAAGAGGTTTTAAAATTTTGGGGTGTAAATATAGTTATTTTCTATTCGGGTTGAATTTATAATATTTCCAGAAATAAAGGACCAAAATGCAAATAAATATTTGCCTCCTTCCTTCTTTCCTTCTCAAGCAAAACCTATCTCCCTCCGCCATCTTCTCCGGCTGAACCCTAGCTGCCAGCGATTGCTTCTCCTTAACCGCTCTTCCCAACCTCCATCCCACACTTCCTTTCGCTTCAATTTCGCAGTCGTTTTCAACTAGCTTGTTTTCTGCTTATTCCAATTGGTCGTTGTTCCAATTCGCACATCCGTTCAAGTTTTGCACTTCTGTCGCAATTATCCTCGTTCTAATTTCGCATTCATTTTCTACTTATTTTCCATTCGTTTGTTGTTCACATTCGACACAATTCAACGTGTTTTTGTTTTGACGGAGTTCATCGAAATTGAACCATCGGACTCGTCAAAATCGCAGCCTGTAGGTTTCCGGGTGTAAAAGATGATGGAATTTTGTTTTGGATTGCCAAATTTGTTGCAGTTCTTAAGCAAGATAGTATGCCGTATCCCAGCGTGTTTTTGCAACTGGTTTATCAATTCGCTTCCTGCTAGTAGTAGGAAAATCAGAAATTGGGTCAGAAGTTTTTTGTCATTTGGGCCTGATAAATTTTTTGGCCCAGTTAAAATGGGTTTAATTTAAGTACTATTACATCATTTTTAAATTATAAAAGGGTAAAATACAAATATAACCCCATTATTTTTTAAAAGTGCCCATATAACCCTGTATAATTTTAAAGTGCGAATATATCCCTAACTTTTGCATCAAATGTGCCGATATAACTTTTTGGCACGATTCCGGCATTGACCAAACCTAAAATGACTAAAATAGACCTAAGCTTAAAATTAAATATGTAATTACAAATGTACCCCTAGGATTCTCCTTCTTCATCATCTTCATAACTACCGCCACCACCTCTGCCGCTACTCCACCGACGGCGGCCGAAATTCGGAAATTAACAAACAATTTTAATACTACCACAGTCGGAAATTAACAATTTGCAACATAACAAAATAAATGGCAGAGAATAGAGACGAATAAAAACACATCTGTATCTTATTTGCGACATTTTGTAAGAGGTGGTGGCAAGAGAACTTCCACTACCTCACCACCTCACCGTTTCTAGCACCACCTACGCATCAGCCAGCCCCACAGCCCACCACCGCCACTAGCCCTAAACCCGCACACCTAACACTATCTCCCTCTCTTCCTCACCCAGCCCCGCCGCCCACCACTGCCGCCTATAACCACCTCCGCCAGCCTTAAACCCTAGCACACCCACCACAATCTCCCCCGCCTGCTCCCCACCCCCCGCCGCCCACCATTCAATTCTCGAAATCCCGTCTTATGATATAATCAATCAGATTGTACGGGACAGAGGTGAACGAATTTTAGATGGACCCAGGCACGATGGCAAGATAGGCTTTGAGCTTCCCTAGCCGAGGAAGAACAACGATGCTGATTTTCTGGACTGGTGCGAGCCTCCACAAGTGGCGCCGAGTTTTAGATGGATTCATGCATTTTGGCAAGATGAGCTTTGAGCTTCCCCGACCGAGGAGAAACACCGGCGCCAATTTTTCGGCCTAGTGTGAGCCTTCATTGGTGGCGCTGGAAAGATTTGAGCCTCTGTTCTGAAGCTGCGCCGGAAAGATTCGCCTATCACCACCGCCGCCACTGCCAATCACCACCGTTGGGAAGATCCGAGCCTATCACCAGCATTGTCGCCCAGTGCTAGCCTCTAATATGAAGTTGCCAGATGACTATAAAAAAATGAAAGCTTTTGTTAGTTAGGGATGTGGGTAAGAACGTCCTTCCATTTTTTTTGGTATTTTAAATTTTTTAAAGAGGGTATAATCGTCATTTCACGTATTTCCAGCCAAATTACGGTTCTCAGGGTTAGATTAGCACTTTCAAGCAAATAATAGGGTTATAATCACACTTTCGAATTTTACAGGGTCATATTGACACTTTCGACCAAAATATAGGGTTATATTGGTAACTCTATAAAAAATCAAATAAATTAGTTAAAGAGTTCATCTCTTGAAAGACGGTCTTTCCATCCTCTCTCATCACCTTTCTCTCTGACTTCTCTCTTATCTTCCCAATATCACCTACAACGGTCACAAACTACACTATTCATACCTGAATCTGTAAAACCGCTGCGACGCCGCCTGGCCACGGTGCTACTCCGCCACCATGGCGGCCCACCCGCATCACCAGGTCTCCAACAAAACCTTCTCCCAAATCTTGCAAACACGAAGCCCGCCTATTTCGGAATCACTACCTTCAATTCCTAACATCTCGCCGGTGACCCATTTCAAAGGAGAGCTTTCGTGCTTATATTCACCGGAGCAGATTCAAGTTCTGTCCAATCAATACAGCAATGCCCTTATCGGCAACTACCCTAGAGGTAGACCAACTATGGAGAAGATTGAGGCTGATTTCAGGACCATTGGCTTCACCGGAAAGTACCAAATTGGGGCAATCGACTCCAGGAATGTTCTCCTCCGCTTTCAAAACAAAGACGACTTCCAAAGATGTTGGATCAAAGCTGTATGGTCGTTCAACGGTATCCACATGCGGGTTCTGAGGTGGACGCCTGACTTCAAACCAAATCAAGAATCATCAATTGTACCTGCGTGGATTACAATCAGGAATGTCCCCCTGTATTATTACAACAGAGAATCCATCCAAGCCATAGGGAACCAAGTGGGAACATTCATTAAGATGGATACGGCCACAGAAAAACTCACAAGGCCCTCAGCTATGAAAATCTGTGTTGAGATAGACCTACAAGCTCAACTTCCAGCACACATAAGGTTAGGTTCTATCTCAGATAATGACAAGTATCCATTAGAGTTCGAGAATTTACCCGCATTTTGTACCCACTGCAAAAAGATAGGCCATGACAGGAATATATGCAGAGTCCTAAACCCAAACCTTGTTCCCAAACCACAACCAAAGCCAAAATCCAAGGTCATTGTTATACCTACTCAAAATGTTTGGAAACCAGTCACACAGCTGCCTCCGACGAATACATCGGGTCTTTCGACGGACCGAAAACAAGAAGATTTTCTGTCCCAGCTGGCAAGGGGGAAAACAACAGAATTGAGGAAAAGCTATTCAGCTGACAACCTAGGAGGAAAATCAGTGCATACCCCGGATCGGATGAACTTATCGGTAGATACTATGATTCAACAAAGGCCACCTCCGATCACAGTGACGGAGGGCAATATCAAGGCACCAATTCTGATCAGTAGTTCTGCGCCTGCTGTTCTGAGGGAAAATGCAGGTATTCCTTCATCCTTCTCCCCTACAGAGTATGATACTAATTGTCTTGCTACCCAATCTGTCAGTGGAAGCCCAGTCACCTCAAATAGGTTTTTCTTGCTGGGGGATGAATCTGTGGCAAAGGACAAGAGTACTGAAGAGCTTCAGCGGAAAAAGGTAAGTCTACTGAAAACTGCAAGTACATTCCAACTGAGGCCCCTAAAAAGCAGAAAAAGAACTCTATTTAATAAGATTAACAAGATTAGTGTTGAAAGAACATCTTCAAGTAGCAAGAAACCTGTTCTTAATGATTGTTAAGACCTACAACATAAAATGCTTGATTTGGAACATTAGGGGCATTGATACATCATTAGAAAGGCTTCAGAAACTAATCAAGATACACACTGTCAAATTATTGTGCATAATAGAACCCAAACATGATTGTTTACAGGGAGAGAGTTATAGGATTAAACTGAAATTTGATAAGTGCTTTTGCTCCATGAAAAGTAATATATGGTTGTTCTGGAATTCAGATTTTTTAGTTGACATAAAGGTAGACACAGATCAGTACCTTACAACTAGAATCAAAACTTCCTGGTCCCAAAAAGAAATGGAGGCTGTATTCTTACATGCCTCTACAGTTATTAGTACTAGGAAAAAACTATGGATTGATCTAAAAGGCATAACCAATGTCAACAGATTAATTATAGGTGATTTTAATGCTATGAGCAGTGCATCTGAATATAGGGGCCCTAAGAAACCAAACTCACGTAGTATCAGGGATTTTAATGAGTTTATTGACCTAAACAAACTGAGTCATGTACCCACAGTAGGAAACACCTATACATGGACTAATGGAAGAGTACCCCCCACCTTAGAAAGACTAGACAGAGCGCTGGTCAATGAGGAGTGGTTTCATAATTTTCCAAATAGTTCTATACACACTTTGAATAAAATGAGCTCGGATCACTGCCCCTTACTTTTGACATTAGGAAGTGATATTGTCACAAGCCCGAAGCCTTTTCGTTTCTTGGATGTCTGGCTACATAGGCCTGAAATTAATCAAATCATCCAAGACTGCTGGAATATACCAATTCAAGCAACTGGAATGACAAAATTCTACTTAAAACTAAAAAGGCTTAAACCAGTTCTTAGGACATGGAATAAAGAACACTTTGGGGATATAAATGAAAATGTTAGGAGGGCTGAAGATAATCTACAAAAACAGGAACTCATCTATGAAAGTTCTAATTTAACCTCGGATCTATTAGGCATTCTATCATAATAGCGCAATTTTAAAGATGTTCTGGTTTATTTACATCTTCGTATTCACATAAAATTTGTTTTAACTGATTTCTTGCCTAATATTAATGAATTAATATTAAATATAGTAAAATAAAATGCTAGAAGAAAAATTTCTCCCTCGCACCCTTCCCTTCACTCTATAAAAAAAATATACTTCTTTATTCATTTTTTTCATCTTTCCACTGTGGTGAGATGGAGAAACAAAAATTTAATTTAGTTGATATTCTTTGAACGTTTATGTTAATGAGTAAGTGTGGAACTTGTTTCCATACATTAGTATTATTTTTCGATCCGATCAATTAGATCGTCGTGTTTGTGATGATCACTCGATTTAGTTGTTCATTTCAACATATTATGCTCGATCTAAATGTACAAAGAGTATGTTCGTGGTTCTGTTTGTGTTTAATGATTAGAGGTTCTATTTATTTGGATGTGTCACTTTTTATTTTTCAAAGTGTTTACAAGTTGCACAACACAACTCGTGTTTTGGATTAAGTGGGGTTATAGTTGTAGAAGATCCATGTCTGGTTTAGTGATTTTGATGCGTGATACGCTTCTCTCTTTCAAGTGTTCAGGATTTTCACGGGAAACAAGTTGATATCCCGATAATGATGCTGCGATTTTTATTGGATCTTTAATACTAAAAGTATATAGATGTTCAGTTTGGTTGATATATGTGTAATCTAGATATTGTTGTAATATAATAATTATTGCTCAAACCTAAATAGGTTGAGTGTCAAATTTATATATTGTAATCGTCACTTGTTTTTCTCAGCATATATGCATGATTGATTTTTAAAAAACATATATAATAAAATATAAAAGTAATTAATAGATCAAAAATAAATTAATTAGTATCAATTAAAATTTTACCAAATTAAACTAATTTAAATTGAACTTAATTCAATTGAAATTAATATAAATGGAGACCATGTGACTAAATGGATTTTATGATGCGAGATCATAGGATTCTGCTGCACCGATTCCATTTCAAACACACGTAATTATATAGATAAAAAGGACAAGAAAGTTCGCATGTGTAGCTCTGTTTTTTCCAATTTTTTTTTTAAAAAAATAAACTTTCATATGGTTTGAAACAACTGCTTACGGCACTATAATAAGTGGAATTGACATTGAACTCAACTAGCCTCTAACAATAATTTACCTATTGCAGAATTATCTAAATTACATTCAACAAGACTGATCATTTGTATTACTACAGATTAAAGATCCACTAAAACTGTAATATCATCATCGGAATATTAATTCACATCCTGCATCATTACCACTTAGAAGAGAGGAATGTATCACGCATTAATCACTTTGCCAATCAGTGATCTCCAAGAACTGCAATACCACTTGATCCAAAGTATTATCTCCGTTCCAACAAAAATGACGCATTTGATTTTGACACGTTTTTATGCAAGCTGATGTGACATGGAATAATTGTGGGAAAGTATGGATAATTTGGAAAAGCTAAGGGTTCAGTTTGAAAGTTGTTAAAGTTAAAGAGAATATTGTGAAAATTTAACAACATATTCTTTGCTTTTTGGGTGGTTTTCAAATTATGACATTTTTTGTTGGAACGGACAAAAATATTTGTGCCATTTTTGATTGTACGAGAGAGTATGATCTATTTTCAACTTGTAAACACCTTTATGAAGCATCCAAATTGTGAGAAATAGAGCAAAAAAATGTGAAAGACAAATGACTCAATAAACAACTTAGTCCTTCAATTTCTTTTATGAATATTGGAATAAAAAATCCATAGTGAATCTCATGAATTCCAATGCATGCTATATAATCTCCTCATCTACGGAAATCTTTAATCACCAAACTCAACACCTAAGAATCCCATAAAACTTTGTGCACAATTACAAATTTACAACTAAATAGTTGTTGACGAGATTGATAGAAATCCTAGTTAAAGTAGATTAATTTGTTGAGTTAAATGTATCAATATTAAACTACTAATATCTTTATTTGTATGTGTACAAAAAAATTAAAAAATAATAATTTAAATATATGGCACGATGAATCCAACATATATGAATCTTACATGTATATGTAATAATAACATTTAATGGTTGAATTTGACGTTGTTTGATTCAAAAAATAAAACTATGCAACTTAAACTGCGATGGAGAAAGTATTTGTAATAATACTAAATTTTCATGTGAATGAGCCACCGATCCAATCATCAACTCATTAATTGAATGTTTAGCATTTAAAAAATAAACATATTTGGTGTTTGATATATTGGATTTTTTCTCTATCTACCTACTGTATATATGAACAAGGTAAAAGATTGGGTCTTTTAAAATGATTAAATTTTATTAGAGCAACTCCAAGGAGACAGAATCTTTCTGTTCCACGTCAAAATTTGAAGGAAACGAACTCCAATGATACGCTAAGTTTGTGTTTGGTATTCCGTTGGTCTACAGG
>JAULKM010145480.1:0-17802 GCA_032355605.1 Rubia tinctorum | reverse complement strand
TTGGGCGAGATTCCCATTTGAATTAAAGATCCAATATTCCGCAATCCAGAGTCTTCGCAAGGAGATTCATATCACTTTGTTCATGCTTCCATCAAACATAGACCATACCACCATCTTGTTTTGATCTGCATACCTTCTTCCATGCATTCTAGTGTACTTCCTTTTCTCCTAATTCTCCACCCCATATGAATTCTGCTATAATCTCGTCTAACATTATAAGGATTGAGTTAGGAATTATAAATATTCCAAGGGGATAGATAGCTACTGATGACAGCACATGTTTAGCCAAAGTAATTCTTCTTGGTAGAGATAGTAGTTTTGTTTTCCAGGAGGAAAATCTTTGGCTAAACCTCAAAATGAGATCCTTGAGTACTTGAGTCCTTGGAGCCTGAAAACTTATATCCACTCCTAGATACTTCCCTCTTAGACCACTATCAGGAATATTCAGAGAATATCTTGTATACTGCATTACTTTACCTCTTCATAAAAACATTAAAACATCTACTGCACCTCTATCCCTATTTGTATCCTACACGCCTTCTTTGGTGTCTCTTTATTACTTTTTTACCTTCACTTTTGGTAAAAAATATTAATGTAAAAAATGGATGAAAATAATAAATGTTCAGAAACCATTTTTATGCTATTTAAACGGCTTTAAAAATACAAATGTTTATGGTAAAACAGTTCTAGAGAGGCGGAGGGAGTAAGTTTTTTCCCATTGAAACATTCAGTGGTATCAGGATATTAGAAATCAATTAATTTATATTATATGAATCAAATTGGATGAGACTTATATTTGAAGTGATATTTTACAACATTATGTATTATAAACTCATATACACATAAATATCATAAATAAAATTCTAAAGTATACATTTTGTAGCAAAAAGAGAGGACATATATCAAATGGTGGAATATCTCTCTAATGTCGAAACATCTAACAAGCTCAATCTTAAGTCGAAAACTTGTAAACCAACATAAGATTGCATCTCGACCCAAATCGACCACAATAGTAAGCACCATACTTGTCGTTTCTCTTATTTAAGTTAAACACTCGGTAGAGAGATACACCACACACACACAAAATAGTATTCAATAAACTTTCTTAATAACACCAAGGAAACCTAAAGAGGAAAAATGGCACAATTTCTCAGCTAACAATCCGGTCCACCTTCATTAAATTTAAGATCCTTCACAAAAGTCATAGATTTAACCCGATCATTTGGTCGCCAAATATGCTTCTACGTAGGCTAGTAGGATCATCCTATTACCATATGAGAATCTCTAGAAGGAACCAAGTTGGACAATCGAAATGGATTGATCTAAGTGGATAGTATAACCAAATAAAATCGGTCTAACTAGCCTGAAAACAATCCAACTCGGACGAAATCTAAAAGTCATGCTTACATACTCCTATCAAAATTGTCATAAGTAGTTCATGATGTTTATATGGACTAGGAAGATGGGTTTTTGTATGTGAATTACTGCGGCCATGGGACGATACCACAGTGGAAGGATAACACTTTCCTGGATTGGTAAAAAATAAGGAAGAAAGCTGGGCCCTATAAAGGAACTCCATGCCCATGTAGTGAAGGTGAAGATGCTATCTTGCTGGCGAGGTATGATACTTTGTCGGATTTATTAGTTTATGTTTATTGCTCTTATCAATGAGTGTGTGTATGTTGCAGTTTTGAGGTTTTGTAGTTTGACAAAACCCTTGTCCCCTGATTAAGATGAGAGTGCATCCATCAGTCATCATGGAGACAACTGTGTGCCTAGTGGAGGGTGGGGGAAGAGGTGTGCCTAGTGCTTTTAAATGTAAAGATGAGACTTATAGTCCAAAGTTAGGATAGTTGTATTGTGAATTTATTGATGACTAAATTGATTCTCCTTTTTCTTAATGGGTATTTATGTGACGTATATGTAGGGTAATCATCAATAAATGGTGTTTTTCATCCTTAAGATATGGTTTTGTCAACTAGGTATTGTCGAACGGCCTATGGGGACACACTTGTTATTGATGAGTCTTATGCTGAATTAAATAACACAGTAAGAATTTGTATATCGGACCTAGATTAAGTTCGTCAATACCTTAATGGTTTTGGGATCTCTTCTAAAGTCGAGGAATGGCTAATAACGCTAGGTGGTCCAGTAAAAGGATTGTATTTGAGGATCATCAGTGTTGTGTCAAGATGGGAGGAACGAATGAAGCAGAATCTTGTGCATTTTAATGAATATGATGCTCATTTTTATTGAGCAAGGTTCCCAAATTCAAAAATTAGGAAAAAGCTGATGGTTCTTATGAGGAGTGAAGAAGAATGTCAGAAGTGTTTGACTTGGAAATGGCGTGAGGGCAATCGAATGAAGGATATCATTTTGAAGCAGGCTAAATACTTTGGTGGTATTATTTAAAGTAAAAGAAAAATGGAAGTTGAATGTCGTCGGTTAGTTGGGGGAATTCAGGAATGGAATGGGCGCTATATTGATGAACGTTAATTCTTAACTCGACTCTTGACAAATTATTATAGGCTAGAAGTTTGAGTTGAAGCTGAGGGGCTACGCTCTGTTCGGACTAAAGAGAGATGTCAAAACCTAGAAAGTTTGTTGAGGGAGTAGTATGATGTTAATGGTAACCTTTATGTCGGGGTTTGTAAGAGTTTGTGTAAGAATCCTAATGAGGATAGAAGGACCGTATTCTCTTTCTGGAACAACAACTAGATGGTTTTAAAAAATACATAAAGACTTATGCATACTCAATATACTTAATGAGTATGGATCTAGGTCCGTCAGATTGCAGACCTATTGTTTATCATAAGTCTTACTATATGCAGCATATGTGTCATATAGAGGCCTCTGGTTCCACACGAGATAAGGTTTATTTCACATGCGATGTAAAAATATAAGAAATTATGGATGCGGAGACTGACTCCCTACATTCAATAGAATATGGGTTGCCCTAGTTGTTTTGGCTAGTGTTCTATCATATATTAATTTCAATCCTATGGACTTATTTGTACTTGTTTAGTGATTTTCTAAGTATTTTGTGTGTTTGTTCCTATGACTCTTGTGATGTTTTCTCTATCGTTGTGGTTGTGTTGGATAGGGAAGGGGTTAGATTTATGCTTATGTCGTAAGGTTCGTGATGTTTCAGGCGCATACAAAACTGCATTAATTATCCTCCCCGCATCTGGGTAGTAGGTTTTTATTATGTTTGATAGGTGGTTTGGCAAAGACAAATTGAAAATCTGCTAGCGTCTCGTGGCTGGTGTTTTTCTAAGCGTGTGCGAGGCTACAAAGTAATCTTCGTCTATGGAAAAACAAAGGAGGGGATGTGCTCCTCTTGTGTTACAAGGCTGGTGATTTTCCAGATGTTTAGAAAGTCGCGCTATCCTATGTGCCTTCATCGTGTGGTTTGTTTTGGTTACCCTCTGAGCGAATGCGCTAATGATTTTCCTGCTTATGTCAAGTCCAGTAGGTAAGCGAGTATGAGCATGTCAGTGTGGTTTCCGTGTAGACAATTAGTGGGCTTGGATTTAGGATATAAATACTCCATGTGTGCTTGTTGTTTCATATTATCTAGATCATGGTGTTTAACTTTTCCATTTTTCCAGGCTAGGATAGGGGTGGAGTAGTTGTGGAAGGTATAAAGACGTGTCATTTTAGATACCTATATTAATGTTTTGTACTTATCCTATATGCGTATTATCATATATAAAGGCACCCATCTTGGAGAATATCCTCAGTTGTAGTTTGTCTTTTCATTGGTGTATGCTTAGTACTATTATCCGTCTACTTTTGATGGCTATATGTTGTGTGTTTCATGTTGTTATTGAAATTTTTGTGAATGTGTGTAAGTTATAGACTTCCTATGATAAATATGGTAAGGGATTCCAGAGATGGTTGGATTCTTTTCCTAATGCCTTATTGGTTTGGAGATAATCTTTCTTGGATGGGTTGTTTGGAGGGTTTATTTCCATTGTCGGTGACGCATACTGGGTTAACATCCTTTACGGGATTTTCTACGAAAAATCATGCAAGCTATAAGTGTGAAGACTTACTATTCTATGTGTATCAGTTTTCACAAACCATGCATGTTTTATTGATGCAAGTTATCTTGTGTTTGCTAGGATCGATGACTGGGATTAGTGAACGCAGGGCTGGGGCGGAGGGGGATGAAGAAACTCCACCTGCTAGACCTTGATGACAGGGTCCGAGGGGAACCCACACAAGGTGATCTCAGTGGGTTGGCTGTAGGGGAGAGCTAGGCTGAAAAATTGACATACCCGTCTCACTACACTGGTTTTAAGAGTTCCGTTAATTGCGCTCAAACATGATAAAGTATGACAGGATATCAATAATTAGCAGATGGGCCAAAATTTTAGGCATACTTTCCTACTTTCAAGTTGGGTGCCTTTTTGTGAAGGGACACCCTGAGTGACATGGCATTGGTTCGCTCATTAGATGCTTGATGAGGCAGTGGCGACCGCTGCACCATCAACAAAGCGGGCTAGTCCGCCATGTTAGGATTAGTTTCTTATTCTATCTACTGTAATAGTTTTACTATTTGGAATGGTGTAACATTCCCAATGTAATCTAATGAATTAAGAACAATGTTTTATTGGGCCCTTTTGATTTGTCTTTTAATTTTGTTTTTTCATGTTTTATAATTTTTTAGTACTTGTCCTACCATTTTTTATGATAGTCCTAATTTCCAAGGCTACTACGTCCTTGAAATGTGGGGTAGGGGAGCAATGGACTACTGCTTGTTAAATTTTTAAGTACTTGTAAATGTTACTACATGCATAAAGTGTAATGTGTTAGGCCACACCTTTTCGCTTGGGGGTTAAACTTGGATAACGGTTGTTAGTATAAAATGGATGCATGTTGTCTTTTCTACCGTCTTTTACTTTCCCATGTATGCGTGTGCTGCTTTATTGCGGTTTGCTTCTTTCTTGATGACGATTCTCACAATTATTTCAAGTAACAAATATCTTGACAAGGGAATTACGACCTTTCCCTAGCATTATAAATCCCTAGAAATAAAAAATTGATCTCCACGGATAGTGCCACTGATGCTGGGGAATTCTTCCGGGCCAACATAATATCCATGATCTGTACTACAAAAATTGGGCTCAAGGATGTCCCTGGGATCCGACTCTGATGCTTAAGTTATCATTTTGATTTGTAGTCTTTATTTTGGGGAGATGTCATTACCTGTATTTTTGCCTTGGAACTCTATTTATACCCGGTGATATGCATGATCTCTGCTGATCGGTGTTCACGTTGCTCCTGTTATTACTGATTCCTGGCCTTTCGGGGATGATCATGGGTGCTGACCATCTTCTATCTACATGTGGACTTCTTTCTGTACGTCATGAGCTGCATCTGGGGTTTGCTTGACTGAATCGCTGGTTACCAGCTGTTGCCTTCTGGCTTGAGGTTCTCATCATTCAAGGAGGTGTATACAACATGATTAGTATCATGAATAGAAATAATAATAAGAGTGTTATTAATATGGACGACATGATAAATAGAGTGTATGGTTATGACCCTTCGGTCTACTATAGGGAACGAGAACAATATTAGGAATTGTATGAGTTTAGAACCTATGATCATTGTACGGAGTTGATTTGTGAAACTTGATGGGTGATTTTTTTTTATTTGAATTAAATCATGTGGTTTATTTTCCTATTTTCTTTGGGTTTAATTAATAAAAAATTCCTCAAACACTTTGAAGAGTTGGCTAAAATATAGAGCTGAATTAGGAATGAGACTATCTATTGGGTTCGACCCTTACTTGCTTGTTTTGTCACCATAATAGTATTATACGTCGATAATGTTTATAGATTTAATCTTGATATAGATTTTTCTACTTAATGACCAGCCAAAATTGCTTTGCCAAATTTAGCGCCGTTGTCGGGGATAATCATTTCATTTACTATTCATTTTTTATTATACCAATTCTTTACTGTGAACTTTGTAAGGTTCACACCAGTGGTACTAATCGAAATTGTGAGATTTGACCCAGAAATCAAAATAACAGCTTCAATATTAAGGAGGAAATCTCACAAAAAAATTCCCCAAGTCAAGATGAGAGATCGAAAGTTTGATGCAATTGATTACCCCAAATTTTAAAAAGAACCCTTTGTAATTGCAATAACCGAGTTGCGTGAAGGATTGGATTTTGAGATAAATCCTAGCCTTATTCACTTTTGGCCAAGATTTATTGGTTTAGCAGGGGAAGATTTGAATAAGCATGTGTACAAGTTTTATGTTCTCCGTACAAGCATCACCCCGAAAAGAGCCATCGAGGATAAAATCCATTTGAGAGCTTTCCATTTTCACTAAGAGATAGAGTAAGGGAATTGTTGGTATTTCCTTAAACCAAACAGGATCCATTCGTGGTTAAAGATGAATCAAGTGTTCCTTGAGAAGGATTTCCCTACGCAAAAATTAAATGACATGAAGAAGAACATCAACAATAAGCTAGAGATAATCTCTACGACTACTACGAGTATTTCAAGAGTCTTTTCACGAGTTGTCCTTATCATGCCTCTTCCAAAAAAATCTACTTCCCAACTTAGATTGTGGTTTACCTAAGAATGAATGCCGTTTTGTAAACGCCGCATGCTGAGGAAGTAGTTTGAGAAATACACTAAATGAAGTATACAATTTTTTTCTCTGAGTTAGCAAGAAGTTCAAGGAAATATGGAAGGATGTCCAATATGAGAGGTGTTATAAAAATCTTGAGTACACCATCACACAAGACTCGAATGTTGAAGAACTGATGGAGATGGTTAAAAAATTGGTGCTCAAGGCGACGACAGCCGAACCTGTTCGTGCATGTGGAATACATGAAGGCACAAGCCATCCCACAAATGCATGCCCTCAACTCCATGAGCTTCATGCCAAAGTCAATACTTTTTTGTGGCAACATCAATTTCATTTCAATCAACCGTAGAGGAATAATCCTAACATGAGCTATGCAAACTTGTAGAATGCTCTCAAACATTTAAACATCAAGTAGGACAACAGTTCAATCAAATACCTCAGAATCTGATGCAGAATCAGACTCCAGAGATGTCATATAAGGAAGAATTAGATGTTGCAAAACAAAATCATTCCAAGTAGGAGAGAGAGACGAAGGATTGAATCTAAAATACTGAAATTCCACTCAGTCAGAGTACTGAATCAGTTGCAAAACTTGAGGCACATGTATTCGGAAAGCTCCTTTACAAATTGTGATGAATCCCAAGGTGAACGTGAGTTCTGTAATTCTATGGAATGGAAGACAGGTCTAGATAGCTCCAATTTATTAGAAATACTATGAAAGGAAAGAAGAAAAAAGGTTGGAGTACGAAACAATTTATTTTTGCACAAATCCCGAGGAGGCTTGGGGCTGAAAACTACAACTGCAATTCGATCAACATAGTTTCCGTTGGTTCTAACGTTAACCTCTCTATCCATATTCTCGAAAGTAGGGACCCATCAAGACCAGTTTTAAAGCCACCAACACCTTTTCTTGATTCCTTGATGGAAAGAAAGAAGGTCGTGGATGACAATGAACTATTTGACACCTCAAGTAAGTGTGAATAAAACGCCCCCTTGCTCAAGATTATCAAAATCAATCTTATATATGCTAATTTATTTTATGGATATTTGCACCAATAAGAGGAATTGAAAAGTAAAGGAGACAAAGGAAGTTAAGAGAAGTGAACATGTGTTTTCCATGATTCAAAAGCTTATGTCTTCTATCTCATGCGCCATAGGTAATTCAAAAATTGAGAACTTCATGCTAGATCTAGGTGCATCTATAAACTTCATTCCATATTTAACATACAGGACTCTTCTACTGGGAGACCTTGTCAAAACTAACACAATTATAGAACTTGTTGATCGAGGTATCATCCAAAAATAAGGGATAGTTGAAAAAGTTTTGGTGATGGTAGGAAAATAATATTTCCCTTTAATTTCTTTGTAATTGATATGCATCATGATAATTCAGCTGCACCATTGTCATTAGGGATACCATTCATGAAAATTGCACACACAAAGATTGACGTGAATAGTTCTACATTTGCTATGGAATTTGATGGGGATAGATTCTCATATAAATATTAACAAAAATAAGAACATGGTATCATAATAGTTTATTCTCTATATGTAAAAAATTATGAAGAACCTAAGGAAAACAATGTCATTAAATATGTTGTTCCAGTAATATCGAGAACAAAAGGCATGATTTTTTTCTCTCATCTATGGGCGAAAAATACGCTCACTCCGTGTTTATTGGATCAAACTGGAAATTTCACTGGTGACACTGCCATAGGGAAATTGGGAAGCACGAAAAGGAAATTGCGGAGAGTTTTAACAAAGGAGAATAAGGGTAGAGAAAATGAGAGTGGAGGAAAAAAGTTGAAGCAAGTGTGCAAAGAAGATAGGAATGAGCCCGATCTGAATGATGAAGAATAAAAGAAGATAACTATTGTGAATACGCTGAAGGAAGGAACGAGAGTAGCTGCTGACGAAGTAAATTCAGAGAACAAGCTGAAGAGAATGAACTAGGCTAAGAATATGGAGAATGAAGAAGAGGAGATGAAAAATCTGAATCAATCTGTTACCAAATTGAGCTGTAAAATGAACAGCAGCCCAAACCGTGGAAATCAGTGTTTGAGGATCATACCAAAGATGAGGTAAAATATTATCTCCTGATTGATGTGAATGGTGTTAAAATGGATAAAATAATGTATGATGAAGCAGAGGATAGTATTAAAACGTGGGATACTACTGTGCTTTGTCGATTTTTGGGTAGCTTTCCTCCATTTTAGGTAGTAGAGGGATTTTTTATAGAATTTTTAAAAAATTTAGAGGATGTGGAAGGTTAGAAATGGGTTGTTTATGGTGAAATTTAAATTGAAAGAGCATAGGGATGATGCAGTTGAGAATGGGATATTATTATTTGATAATAAACCTGTGATAATCTCTTAGTGGTCTAAAGACATTTATGAAGTAAAACCTGAAATGGTACCAGTCTGGATCGAATTGCCTAGTTTGCCTATGGTATATTGGAAACCTAAACTATTGTGTATAACTGTTAGTGCTATAGGGAGGCCAATGAAACTGGATAGAACAATAATGGAAATGGACAAATTGAATTATGCAAGAGTGCAAGTAGAATTCAGAATATGTGATACTGTTCCAAAGTCTCTTTCCTATATTGATGACAATGAAATCATACTGAAACATGAGATTGTATTTGAATGGTTACTTTTTTGTTGCAACAAATGCTCATTGTTAGGTCATCTTGAAGAGGAGTGCAGAAAAGTGGAAACACAAACAACTTTTGTCAAACAGATAAAAAGACCGCAATATGTACCTAAATGAGAAGTAGTGAAAGATGTAGGATATTAGAAGAAAACTGAAGTGAGAGATGACTAGGTACAGAGAAAACAGGAGAATATAGGAGAAATTGGAGGAAGCAGTAAGAATTCAGTACTGCTGGGAAAAGTTGTAATGAAATCAGGAAAGAATATGCAGGGTATGGGAAATATAGGTGAATGTAGTGGAGTAATGGGTAATGAATTGGGAGATCCACCATATGATAAATGATGCAATGATGGTATGGAATATTCAGAGTGTGAATAGCAGGGAAAAGCAAAAAAAAATGTAGGGATTATGTACATAAAAGTAAGGTAGGGTTTTTTATGATTACTGGAAACTAAAGTACAAAAGGAGAAAGAAATGGAGGTTTGGAAATCAATGGGATTAGGCTTTTATTTTGATAATAATGGGAATATAGTAAAGGAGGCAGAATATGGTTGGGTTGGAATCCAGATATGTTCTAAGTTAAGGGTTTAACAAAACAGGCGCAACTTATGGATATGGAGGTAGAAATGATTGGGATTAGAGAGAGGTTTTATGTAACTGTTGTATATGGGAGAAATGATGCAAATGGAAGGAAAGATTTATGGTAGAAACTAGAAAACATGGAGGATGGAAAAGATGGTCCTTGGACAATTTTAGGTAACTTTAATGCACCTTTAAATATCGAGGACAGAATAGGTGGAAATAGTGTTATACCAGTAAAAATGGAGGACTTTCAGGAGACAATATCTAAACTGGAAATTCAAGAATTAAAAACCTTTGGCCTAAAGTATACATGGGATAATAGGAGGATGGTGGGGGAGACAATATTGAGAAAAATAGATAGAGCACCAATAAATCAGAGGTGGATAAAGAGCTTCAGTGAGCGTCAATGTACAATAAAGATTAACAGTGTTTTTGACCATTTATCATTGATGATTAGAATTTAAAAAGGGAGGAAAGGTGAAAGAAAACAGTATAAGTTCTTCAATATGTGGACTAAATCTAAACAGTTTAGACAATTATTGGAAACTTTGTGGAGAAAATGAGAAAACATGGAGGACTTAAGAAGGAATCTGCTAAGGATGGAAAGACCACTTTAAGACTGAATAAGAAAGAATTCTTAGTGATTGAGAAGAGAACTGCAATGGCACAAATAGAGTGGATTAAAGCAAGTGAAAAAATACATTTAGATCCTAGCTCAGAGGCTAAACAGGAGGATGACAAAATTAAAAGTGAAGAAATGTTGAATTTGGAGGATGCGGAATTTAAATTTCTGCCACAGATGGAAAAAAATCCAGTGAATGAAGGATGGTGACAGACCAATTTTTTTTTAATGCAAGGCTGAAAGAAAGACAATATCAGAATCAGATTTTATGCCTCAAACATGGAAGTTAATCTGTGGAGAGGATTGAACTGGAGAAACATCTGATAGCATTTTTTTCCAGAAGCAACTGGGCTTAGTAACAAGGTGAACATGAAAATGTGAGGAAGCATTAACAAATAAGGGAGTGTTCTGAGTATACAACAGTGGATGGTTTTAAATACAGATGTTACAGAGGCTGAAATTTACAAAGAACTGTAGGGGATTAAGGCCAGTAAAAGCCCGGGGTATAATGGATATGGAAGTCATTTTTTCAGGGAGACTTGGGATTTCACAAGAGAGGATTTTATAGAGGTTGTAAAGAACTTTTTTGCTGGTGAAGAAATACTAATGGAATTCAGTAGGGCTGTCATAGCACTCTTTCCAAAGGTAAACCATCCTTAAACTGCTTCTGATTTAAAGCCCATCTTTTTTTTTGCATAAAGTCAATTTTTGTGCTAGATTACGAGAAATATGGCCAAACATGATTAATTAAAATCAAGGAGCATTTGTTCAAATTAGACATATGGCTCATAATGTCTTATTAGCCCAAGAAAGCATTCATGAAGATATTGTGAAAAAATGCGGAGATTTTTTAGAGAACAAGAAGCCAAATGAGAGGTATTTTACACCTACCTCATGGGATACTCTGAGTGGAAACAAGGTGCAAGGAGGAGTGGGGTTCAGTGACCCTTCCTTATGGAATCAGGCAGCATTGTGTAAGCACATATGAAGTATTCAGAAGAAACAAGATATCTTATGGATCATATGGCTAAATGCATACTATTTGAAGGGGAAAAGTTTGAAGTTTATCAGTCACAACCCTTACAGAGCTGGATATGGAAGTTTCTAAACAGGTTTAAATTGTAAATGGTAGGAAATATTGATGGTTGAAATCATGGGAAAGGAATATTTAGCACAGAAAAGACATACAACCCATTTAAAGGAGAAGGTGAAAAAGATTCAGTGGCTGCTCTAATATGGGATTCAAAATAATGCCAAAGCACAGTTTCTATGGTTGATGTTAAAAGGAACATTGGCAACTGTGGAGAGATTACAGTATTTTAATATATTGAAGAACCAGCAAATGTGAAGTTTGTGTGGCCAGGAGGAGGAAACAACAAAGCATATTTTAGCTTGTTGCACTTATACTGCAGAGATGATCAGTAGAATTGGTTTGTAGAAAGTCCAGGATTTAAGGGAGTCAAAGAGGATCTTGAAGCTGCTTAAGGCGAGGGGAAAAAGAAGAAAACTGATAAAGTATGTTGTAGCTTTATACAGTTTATGGGAGGAACAAAATCATAGAATATATTAAGACAAGAGCAGAGAAATAGGTAGTTTGGTGATGAAAATTGAAGAAGAATCGACTTTGATGTATAAAGCATAGACCAGTTCGGGAATTCAGCAGGGTTAGGAATGATTTGGGCTTTAAAAATTGGGTTTATAAAATCTTGGTTATATTTTGCTTAGGATCATTTTTATTTAAAAAATGGCCCAAAAACATAAATTAAAAGATAATAAGTTAGCCTGATTATAAAATGCCTAATGAATTACTTAACCTTGTTTGGAATTCATTGATTTTTGTTTAAAATCCTAGAGTGAGAGATTAAAGATGTAACAATTTTGTTTTGTTAACTTTTAATGAAATTTCTTTCTAAAAAAAACCAAACAAGTCATGTTATAGAGTATATGTCTTTACGAACTTAGCTAATATGATAGCTAAAGGTGAAACTATGCTTATAGAAAATGTTAAAGTTTCACTTAAGAAGATCATAGATAACCAAATGGAAGCTTTTGGTAAAGCATTCATTTACAAGCTTGGTACGTGTTGAGCAATGATCATGATATCCAAACCTTGCTCTATACACCAATATTTTCAAAAAAACTCCCTTGGAGTCCCGGGGGAAGAAACACTGATGGTAAAGTAAGATCAAAAGCGTTCAATCTGAGTATAGAGAATAAAATGAAGGAATAGATAAGTTTTCATATGGGTTGATCTCTAAGAGATCTTCCAATCATGCTAGGATAAATATTCACATTCCTTGTAGGAATATTTGTCTTACCATAATGGATTAGCCATATATTTAATAAGCCATAATTGTACCCGGAATATGGGTATAATATGAAGGTATCATTGGATCCAGTGATCTTACTTTTGGATAATAGGCTTCAACCTAGCAAAATGTATAATGTTGCCTCAGGCCTAAGTTCATAGTATCAGCATGGCCTTCGGCTTGAGGGGGAGATTTGGTCGCGACCTTTTTCCATTAGTGTTCCGCACTTGGAGTGGTCATCAATAACAAACCAACCTTTTGGGAGATCAATTAACTTGCGGAGCGCAAGATGCAAAGATAGAATATTTATATAGTTGCTCACATGCTTACTACTAACTATTAGAGAGTAGCTAGTGGCAAGTTTGGGGTCGTCCACAAAGATGCTAGAATTCAAAAGTTAACTACAAAAAACTTACAATCGGGCATCACTCTGATTCCATGTCAAGAATAGCTAGTGCTACAAACATGAGTTTTGGGGAATTTTTGTCTACAAACTACTAATCATGCAAAACAAGAGATCAAACTATATTAAACTAGCCTTGGGGATATTTGTGTAACATGACTGGTAAATGACTTTGATCCTAGGTTCTATAGCATGTAAAACATATAAACATATCTCATGTGTATGTCACATAGTGTGGGTGATAGTCGGCACTTCTCAATGTTTGTCACACAAAGGAATCTAAGCCCATTTAATCCTATTAACACTGCTTCCGTAATTAGGGATGACGCTTTGATCACTTGGATACCGCAATTCCTTTCCCCATAAGTCTCACTCCCAATGCTAACGCGGCCCCGTGTAAAAGATAAAGTGCCTAAGCAGTCGCCTTGCAGGCGTTATGCCCGTTAGGTATGAGAGTAAGGAAATACATCCCGGCGCTCCACTATGGATGCTTCGTCCAAGGACATAAAGGCAAAGGAATCGACGCTACACGAAAACCCTAGTTGCTACAAATTATCATGCCGAATCCATCGGGGTTCGATCCAGTCAAGTTAGGCTAAACATTCAGAACAGTACTCACGATCATATATGGAGATGCATCCAATGAACGGACTGATGCATCTTTGTTCAACAGTAATATCTTTGGAGATCGACAAAATTCCACCTTCTAGGGACTCAATTTCCCATCATTTATTCAAGCACGTAGATTCCTAAGGCGCATGCCTTCCTATTAAGGAGATTTACTCTCGACGTTTTTCAGATTCTTTATCTCTTTCTAATGTTTTAGTTGTGCCGTCTATCACTGAAAATTTATTATCTATCAGTCAGCTTACTAAGGACCTAAATGCCATTGTTATCTTTGATAACGGATCTTTTATTATACAGAATCGGGTCACAAAGGAGGTCGTGGGCCAAGGACAATGTAAAAAGGGGCTCTACATCCTTGATCGTTCAGCTGCAGCTTTAACAACAAATGTCTCCTCTACCAAAAATCGAGCAACTTTCGAGCTATGGCATGCCTGCTTAGGCCATGTATCTTTTGACATTATTAAATTGGGATATATACTAATATAACCCTACCTACTTGAATAAATAACAATATAACGCTCGGATAATTTTTAGTGTAAAAATAACCCTAACCAGCATAAGTGCCAATATAGCTCTAATATATCATTTTCGACTTTAACCAACGTTGACCATATATAAAATGACTAAAATTCCCTTTGACCTAAAACATCCAAGTGTTAGGACTATTTTTCCCTCCCCATCACCGCCAGCTAGCCACCACAACCACTGTTCCGCCTCCAGCCAGCTGCCACCACCACCGACTCCCCACCACTGCCACCATCGACCCCCCTCCCACCACCGCCACCACCACCAACCACCTCCACCCAGGCCCCGCCACCATCCCCTTCCAACCAAGTCAAGAACTCATCATAGAAACTTGGTTGCCACTGACTCAGCTTAAACTTGTTTCAAAATCGTAAGAAGTTAACACCGATGTACCTGCAGCTCAAGGGGACAAGACGCCGATGAGACCCAGTGGCCGATGAATCTCCCCTATGAACTCTACCCCCTTCCCTACTCCAACGAACTCCGCTCGCTCGTTGTTCTCTTCCAATAAGGCCAACGAATCCAATCAGCTTGTTTTTCTCTTCCAATCTGCTCCGACGAGACCCAGCGCCCGACGAATCCACCCGACGAATCCCACTTAGACGAACTCTGCCTGATTCGACACAGCGGCGGTCCCAACGTTCGTTAACAGAGTGTCTGAGTGGCGTTTGATGATGCTCCCTCTATACTTAGATGGACGTTGGCGGAGAGGCAGTTGTGTCGCCAGAGTAAAAGAAAAGAGGAATGAGCAGAAATAAAATAGGAGAAGTTAGGGTTTTAGGGTATAAGTGTATTTCCTTTCTTTTTTTCTTTTTTAAAAATGTTTTTAGGAGTGGTAAAATTGTTTTTTCAATTAAATCTAACCTCAAAATATCGAAATGGGTAGAATTTCACTTACATAAAATATGTAGGCTTATATTAGCACTTTTAATTATTAAAATGTTACATTGGCACTTATGTGAATTAAGTAAACTTATATAAACACTTTTCTCTATTAAATTATTGCACAGGTTGAATTTGGTTAATTCATTACTTCCTATGCCGTCAATATCAATTTCACGTTTCACCCTTTAACACCCCTCTTTATTCACTTTTTTTTCTCTATGTATTTCTTAATAATATAATTATATGAAGATATTTTTCTGAGTTCTTATCTATATAGTGCACAAATATTAACTGCATGAATGGAGGAAAAAGGGATTGAAAAGAACATAAGAAGTTAAAGGCCAAAAAATCTATATTAGTGAAAAGGTTATACTCCTTCTGTCCAAATTCAACTTGCAATTTAACTATTCATTTAGTCAAAAAATTTAACTTTGACCATAAAATTGGATTAGGATACAAGTATAAATATTATTGTGTGATACCTTGTTAGATTCGTTATAATATATATTTTCAAAATATTAACTTTTCACAAGTTGTAATTATCCTTAATGAGATATTTAAGGATAAAAAAAATCAAATCAACTGTCAAAAGTCAAAGTGTGCAGATTGAATTGTTACAGAGGAATAAATAAATTGATGGGAATAAGGTAGATTTTGTCTAAGGAAATACTTACGCTGGGAAAAAAACTCTAAAATAACTTAATGAGTGAAAAAGAGAGAATGAACAGTTGAACGGAATGAATTAAGCATTTTAGCTCAAAAAAAAGTAGTTTCGCTCATGTATGCTCCTAAACTCCTTTGCTAGATAGGTTTATCCATGTGATAAAAATAAAGGGTAAAAACGTTTTCATTATTATATATGCCATCATAATGTACTGAGATGGTTTCTGGTTTTGAAAATATATTTTGGCTGGATTTTGCTTTATTTTTACATTTTCATTAATTTTGACCTAATTAAAAATTTATAATTATAAAATTATACACTTAAATAATTCGAAATATTTAAAAAGAAATTGAAATAACATTTTTAAAATGCAGTCAAATATCCATTTCGAACTTCAGTTTATCTGACTTTAACTGTACACACAAATGTTGCCGGCCATGTAAGGCTGAGGTCTAACCAATGGCCACATGCTGCGCGTGTTGGAGACCATCCCAAATGCAAATTCCAATAAACTAATAATATTGGAAGTAGCTAAATCTCGTGCGTTCACGAGCACAGACTGTGCCGTACGACCTTCGCTCAAAGATTTGTAACTATAACATGAGAGGACCCTAGTTGATTATTTAGTACACATATACCTTGTAGTTTTTTGAATGTATACATATATTTTTTATTTCTAGCTAGTGCACATCTTTTGCTTTGTAATAACAATTGTACCATATTCTTATTCAAATTTTCGTTTCCCATAACCGAACAAAACATATCAACATTGAATACCACCTTGTTTGAGTATTGGTCACCTCAAGGAAACTTCACGTAAGCCATATTCCGTCTTCGATATGGTATTTTTACTAAGGGTCTATATTGCACTCTCAACTTTTTGTTTCATTACAAATTTTGCGTATTTTGGGAGAGAAGCGTGATAGAATATTTTGATTGATTTTGATTAATCTTGATCAATCAAGATCTGTAATTACTGTATACTTGATGCGTTTGGAACTCGATTGGGCTGCGCTACCAATTCTTCAGCCACGATCTCCAACAAAGAACCCACGGAGTGTTCCAAGGGGAAAACTTTCTGCTGATAATGTCATCCGTCGTCTAACAATAAAGAATAGTGAACAAATTTATAATAATGGACATAACTTGATGTTTGTATAATGGTAACTCTAACTCTAGTAGTCATTGTATAAGACTTAAATTCTAATTCCTTGCGTAACAAGTGTTTAGATTGACAACAATATTTTTTAACCCTATTGGACTGGATAGACCCAATCACAATAATAGCTAATTGATAATGTTTTGGGTTGTGCCACATCATTGATGGGCCACTTAAGTGCAAGTATCATCAAGAGCCCCCAGAAAATCAAAGGTCTATTCGAGGGTTCGAGAGATTTTTTAACAAAAGAGTAAGTACTTTCGAGGACACTCTGTAGGACGTTTGGTTTATGAATACTTTCGAGGCAAGATAAGTTCTAGATATAACGTTCGATTTTCTTAAATAAATAGCTTTAATTTTGAATTTGAGAAGGCGCGTGGAGGTAAAAGAGGCAAGAAGCCGCCAAGCGCGTGGAAAGTGTCATTAATGAGAGGAAATATTCCCCCATGTTCTCATGTCTTCCCATTGTTTTCCATACCCCAAGGTAATCATTACCCTTTTCACGCTTCTTCAGCCCCCATAACTATCCCCTACACCGTTTTTTGCCTTTCCAACTTCTATTTGCAGGTATTTGAAGTGAACTTCACAAAGCTCAATTCTTCTAACGTTCTCCAAAAACCCAGATTTTCATCCTTCCAAGTAAGTCCTTCTTTACTCGAAGATATCTTTCTCTGTAATGGCTTTCTCCTCTCGTAGCCTCTATCAGAGAGGCACAATCCCCTCTCTTATTCTTGAGATTCCTCATAAGGGGGAGGGGGA
>JAULKM010145453.1:0-17803 GCA_032355605.1 Rubia tinctorum | reverse complement strand
TGAGTGGTGTGAGATTCTCAAATAAATAAAGATCCAATTTTCCGCAATCCAGAGTCTTCGCAAGGAGATTCATATCAGAATATCTGTGCTCCCTTCCTTCTGGGTTGACTAGTAGTAGTCATGCACTGCATGCTTCCTTTCTAGATGCTCTATCCACTAATAGTTTCCATGGGACATCCATCCATTTAGACTTATCTTTGTTGATTCTAAGATTCTTCTGATCCTTTGCACTTGTGCATCTTCGCTCGTCATCTCTGCAATGAAGTCTGCGAAGGCATGTGCCTTAATTGCTATTCGTGGTTGGAACTGGATTTCATATTACCCCAACTCGAGAGCCCACTTGGTCATTCTACCGGATGCTTTGAGTTTTCTGAGGATTTCATTAACTGGGTTATCAGAGTAGACAAATATCCCTAACTCCGGAAGTAGGTTCACAACCTTCTTGCTGAGTACACTAAGGTTGGAATTAATCTCTCAACCAGCATGTACTTTCTCTCTGCACTTTTCAGAATTCTATTGATTTAGTACATTAGTATCTTTTTTGGCTCTCTTGCCGTACTAAAATGAAGCACATAGAATTCCTTGAAACTGCCATTTACAGATATAAGGTTTCTCCTGGGATTGGTGAATTCAATGTGGGCAACGCCTGGAGCTATTTTTTCAAAGAGTCTTACGCGTTTTGACTTTCTTCGTTCCAACTAAATTTGTTTACTTTCTTCACGACTTCAAAGAGTGGAAAGTGTTTCTCGGTTACTCTTGAAATGAATCTACTGAGTGCTGCCAAGGATCCCATTAATATTTTACTTCCTTCACTGTTCGTGGTCGAGGAAGATCAATTATAGCTTGTATTTTCTCAGGATTGGCCTCGATTCCTCTGAAGATACCCTATGTCCTAAGAATTTCCCTACGCCTACTCAAATTATGCACTTCTTAAGATTGATTTTCATGTCGATCATTCAATTTGTCTAATGTATCCTTCAAGTCCTCTACGAAGCTGCACATCTTCTTACTCTTAACAACCATATCATCAACATATGCTTCCACATTTTGCCCAATTTGATTGCGAAATGCGTTGTCGATTGCTCTCTAATTTGTTGCTCATGTATTGCTTTAGTCCAAATGGAATTTTCACATAAAAATATATTCTGAAGCTTTTTATGAACGCCGTCTTCACAGTATCTTCGGTATATATCAATATTTGATGGTATCCTTTATATGCATCCAAAAAGTCTAGGACTTCATACCCCGCTATTGCTTCGAATAGCTGATCGATCTTAGGTAAAGGATAACAATCCTTTGGGCATGCCTTGTTAAAATAAGTGAAGTCGATGCACATTCTCCATCATGTGTCTACCTTTTCCACCAATACTGGGTTCGCTAACAACTTCGGATATGTTACCTTTCTCATTATACCAGATTGAAGCAAAGTTGTCACCTCTTCTTCGATTGCTTTATGCCTATCACTAGCGAAACTTTGTTGCTACTGCTTGACTGGTTTAACTGAATCACTATTGTTTAAGGAATAGGTAGTTATTTTTGGGTTAACTCCTACCATGTTCAGTACACTTCACGCAAATGTATCCTTACGACTTCGCAGGATTGTTATTATCTTTTGTTTCTCTAGATCGGGAAGATGCTTCCCAATTTTAATGCACTTGGAAGTGTCTTCGTCATCCAGAATGACAACTTCAGTCTCTTTTCCCAGATTTACTACTGACTTGCATTGCCTGAATAAGCTGCTATCTGAGACAGTCCTAATCATCTTAATTTGCTTTGAGCTCTTCCCTGCTTTCATTGCAATGACCATACGCTGCCTCACCGTTTGTTGGTTTCCTCTTATTGTTGAAATTCCAGCTGGAGTCGAGAACTTCATCATTAAGTGGCATGGAGACCATAATTCCTTTGATATGTTCATGCAGGGTCTTCCAATGATGGCATTGAATAAACTTAGAGCATCCATAACAACAAAATTGCACCTAATGGTGCAGTTTTTGTCGCTCTCTCCAATGGTATCAGGTAGTTTTATGTTGCCTAATGATGTTTCTGCTCGTCCCGTAAATCCTACAAGTGAGGATGTGGACTTTTTTAGATCCGTTCGCTTGAATCCTAGCTTATCGAAGCACTCAAAAATAGGATTTTGATTGCACTTTCATCATCCACAAACACTCTATGAACTGTTGCATTTCCAATTTTAGCGATTATGACCCATTGGATCATTATGTGGTGAGGCATTGGGGACTGCATCCTCTTCGGTAAATGTGATTGCTTCGTCTTGACGAAGCCTTTTGTTGGTGGGCTCTTGTGGTGGAAACTACCTGCCATTAGCTTTCCAAGCATTATTGGATAGCGATTCAGTTGGCCCATGTATAGATAGAATCACCATTTCCGGAGCCTCAATCGCTGTATCCTCATCATAATCCACCGCTGCTATCATTTTCTGACTTTTGCTTTGTGTGTTCGCTATGCCCTGGTTTTTTTCCACATAGCTCCCCGCCTTGTTGGATTCGTTGTACCGACTCCCCCTATTCTTTCTTATACTGGCTTAAATAGTTGTTCCTCGGGTTTTCCTCTATTTTCCTCCTAAGATCTCTACAGTACTCGATATCATGGTCATGGTTTTTCTGGAAAGCATAATAGTATTATCTGGATATTTTATCAGGGAGTGCTATTATTAGTGCATGTTCGCGGAATAATTCCCTGTTCACTTGCCAAATTTACTTTCTTAACTTTTTCAGGGGTGCCTCTTAGAATGATGTGCCCTACATCCCCGATTCTCTTCGCTTGAAAGAGATGTTTCCTCTCCCGTTCTTTATAAACCCCTTATATGTATCCTCCGTCATTCTTTTCTCACCTTTGTCCCTCTCTATCTTGCGGTTATTTTCTCTCACATGTTGCTCGATCATTGTTTGCAACTCTATTGGGTTTTCTAGAATGTTTTTAGTTAACTCCTTGTAGAACTCTCTTGAACGCATGCCTCTTGTAAATGCTCCCAAAGAGGATTGGAACGACAAGTCTCAAACCTATAAAATTTTCATGACTAACCGATTGTGGTACTCTGCGAGGCTCTCATAACTTCCCTGAGCTATGTTGTTTAGGTCTGCGATTGTTTTGGTGAACTTTTGCTTCTGATAGAAATGACTTAAAAATAAATCTGACAAGTGTGCCCAAGACTTGATACTTCCTTTTGGCAAGTCCTCATACCATTTGATCGTTGTTCCTGATAAGAAGATTGGGAAGGCTTTGCATACCAATTCTATTTCTGCATCGCGAAATATCATGTTGTTGCAATATGAGTGTAGGAATTTCTTCGAATATGTGGTTCCATTGTAAATTTTAACATGTAAGGGAAGTTTGAAATTTTTTGGCATCTAGAAGAGGAGGTGCCAATGGTGATTTGTGTTCTTCGTTGTCTGCCATTATCTCCTTCAACTCGTCTTCATACATAAGACTCTCATGCCCTTGATTTTGTCTTGTACTCACCCTTGGGGATTTTGGCTTGAGCATAGCCGGGAATCGATTGTAAAAACTTTCCATGTTCGCTTCAAGGAACGTTTCGAGCGCCTTGTTTTCCTTTTCTTGGTTTGTGTTAGGAGATTCTGCTTCCTCCTCCTCATCTTCTATATCCTCCCTATTATTTCTTTTTTCTCTGCTAGGAACATATGCTTTATTTTGACTGGAATTCATGCTCTTGTTGCATCTAATTATTTTTTATTGTGTCTTATGGTTGTTACTTCTCTCACTTCTGATGAACACCATAATTTACCTGAAGGATCTTGGAACGAAAATAAATTTCTTCCCCACAGACAGTGCAAAATGATATGGCAATCCACCCAAGCAAAGTGTTTCCTATTCACCGTTAAGTATTATTTCCTGCAAAAATAAATCCTGGAAGTAATTATGGGGAAAAGGCTCCAATGATCAACTCAGTATTTTCCTTAGAGAATTAAAATTTATCAGTCTAGCCTTACTTACCTTCTTTAGTGCTAATCTCCCTTTATTTATATACATCTGCAATCGTGGTTCTGCATTTCCAGCGCCTGAGATCGTGTCTTTCATCATGGTTCCTATATTCTCATTGTGGTTAACCCACTCGACATGGTTCCACCTTTATTGGTTTGTGGCCTAGTCTTAGACAAGGTTCCGCCTTCCTCGGTTTGTCGATGATGTGGTCATTGGACTTGACGGTTGTGTTAGGCTGGGCCTAAAGGCTAGAGACCTCTATATTGTGGGCTGGGTATACACCACCCATCAAGAGACTGCAATGGAAAATACTAACCATAGCGTAGGGCACCATGATGTATGAACTTCCACCTCTTATTTTTTACTGAAGTCAATGAATGGATATTTTCTCTTTTTAAGATGATTTTAGCGTTCAAATTTTGATATTTTGTCTTTTAATATTTATAAAATCTATCCTTGAGGAATGAACTTGATAAATCCAAGCAAGATTTGGCCAAGGTTCGGGTTGAGCTCTTCGTGCTTGGAATGAGCTGAACCGACTAACCCGTGAGCTGTCCCCTTGAAAACAGTGAGTTGTCATCTTGGCATGATGGTAGTCATCCATCAATCCAAAATCTTTTGAACGAGACACATAAGTATTCCAACTCTAGTCAAACGACAGTTCCCCCTTACTATGGTGGTTGAGGCTTGCAATGCTAGTGAGATGAGGCATCAAAAGGTTCTACGTGAGATGATGAGTGCATACCCCACTTTATATGATTTCCTCATGTATGAAAGATTATTTTGAATCCTCTCATTGGATAGGGATATCAAATTCTATCGAAGCAAAGCTAAGAAGTTCAAATCCCAAGTCGGTGAAATTAGGGGTGTTTGTTGGTCCAAACCCAAACCGGACTAGAACTCAAAATCTTAAAAAATCCTGAACCAGAATTCTATATATCTGGTTCCAGTCTATGTATTCTGATATGGTTTGGTCCATTGTACCGGTCCAAACCAGATCATGAACACCCCTAGGTGAAATTGTGGAGCAGAATAAGCGTCCTGAGGAGGAGATATCCCAGTTGAAACAAATAATCAATGAGAATGACCAAGTATGTAGGGACCTCGTTGCCCTCAATACCCAACTTTATGGACAATAGAAGGAACAAAACTTCATCATCAAGGCTTTATATGATAGCCTTTGAGCACATGGATTATCGCACGAGGTCCTTGACATGGGTCTCATCGATGATCTTCCGAAGTTCCTGTGTGATATTGATGTGCACCTTTATGCATGTATTAACTAATGCATTTGACACATTTATTATCATGTTTTGTTTGGTTTATTTCTAGTTTTAGTTAGGATTACACGATAAAGGGTGTAGGCGACCATTATTGGTTTTCTTGTCTAAATCTAGAGTTTTGTATACTTCATTGAAGATAATGGACACCTTGTATTCACGACACCTAGATTATCCTTTTTGTAATCATACAAGTAGGTTGCTCGTGAGTATTTTTACATCATTTTGTAAAAGATCATCCATGAGGATGGTAGAAGATATTTGAAAGCCATTCGCAAGAATGCTAGAAGATATCGAAGGCCTTTTGCGAGGATGATAGTAGATTGAAGGCCACATACCTAAATGCATGGTAATAGATATAATTAACCCAAAAAAAGATGGATTTGAAGTTCAATAAAGTCAAGAATGGTAGACCGACTGGCACGAGACCATTGTACAAGCCCAACCAAGGTTGCACAGCCCGCGAAAAGTGGCTAGCACGGCTTGTGCAAAGAAGCATGAGCAGTGCAATAGACCCCAACATGGGTTGTGCACGTCCATTCAGGCAACACCTCCCATGCCCCCAACTCGCTCCAAATGGATAAGAATGAGCTCAGACTGTGCCGTTTCACATGATTCGCGCCATTTCAAGTTACAAAAGTGAAGACCAGCACACGAGGTGTGAAAATGGTAGAGCCCGCTCTATTCAACTGAGAAAAAAAGTCCTTCCAACCGATAGACCGCGCCAAACAACACGGGGCACGCAAATAAGAAGTTCAAAATATGACTCTAGATGATGGCCCGTATCGGTCTGTTCGGCTCACGCCAACATGATGGGCGCGGGACACGACACGTTTTGTGTAGAGTCGTGTCGGTATGGGCTGCACGAACTACCACGGGCCATAGGCTGGTGTCTCATCTTGAACATCTGATTTACGTGCCCTGTGTCATTTGGCGTACATTGTCCGCTGGAAGGACTTTTTGGTCAATTTAATGATGAAAGCCATGTCATTTTTCAAACTCTGTGGGCTGGTTTTCACTTTTATAAATTGAAACAGTGCGGACCGTGTGAAATGGCATGGTCTGCGCCCATACTTAGCCATTTGGATCGAGTTTGGGGCACAAGTGGCGCTACCTGCACGGACGTGCACAATCCGTGTTGGGGTCTGTTGCATGGCCAGTGTTCCTTTACATGGGCCGTGTTAGCCACTTTTCACAGGCCGTGCAACCTTAGCTAGGTTATGCAATGGTCTCATGAGGGCCGATCGGCCGATCACATGATTTGGCCTGTTGGCACCGTCTTCCATTTTTGACATTCTTGAACTTCAATCTGCCTTTTCCGGGCTCAATTCCATCTACTACCATACATTTAGGTCCATGGCTTTCAATCTAATACCATCCTCACGAATGTTCTTTGATATCTTTTACCATTCTTGCAAATGGCCTTCAAATATCTCCTACCACCGTCACATATGGCCTTCTACAAAATGATGTAAAAATACTCACGATCAAACTACTTGTAAGAGTACAAAAAAAAAATATAGGTGCTCATGAATACAAGGTGTTCATTATCTTCAATTAAGCCAACAAAACTTAAGATTTAGACAAGAAAACCAATAACGGTCGTCTAAACCCTTTGTCGTGTAAACCTAACTAAAATTAGAAATCAACCAAACAAAATATGATAATAAATGTGTCAAATGCATTGGTTAACGCATGCATAAAGGTGCATATCAGCCAATAATACCCAGTACAAATCATCTTCTTGGCTACAGAACAAGGTTCCTGGTGGCTCCCATAAATCCCTTCATGGACTTAACTGATCAAGTAGTGTACATCGTAAGGTGTGACACATCAATGTAGGGGTTGTAGGTACCTCTTGGATACAAATTGCCATCCTGTATCACATACTTTGGTGTTTTGAGTCAAAATTTCCTTGCTTCAATAGACCCTTCAGGAAGCATCCTATCTTGGAGATATCTAACAATCGGGGTCATCCATGTTTCTCCCTCATCGATTGCTATCACAATAAGTTCCTCAAAACTTCGATGATACAAGGTCTCAAACAACACCTGTTTCTGCGACAATCCTCTCAAATTTGTGGAAACTAGTTTGCTCAAAGCATCTACCTTATAATTTTTTTCCCTTGACACCTAAGTGAGGGTGTAACATCATAAACACTTCAATAAGGGCTTTACCACCTCCAAATAGTGCTGCAAGCCGATTTCCCTGGCTTTATAGTCTCCATTAACCTGGCGGACCACAATTTTTGGATCACTGAATATCTCCGCATCATCTACTTTCATTTGTTTGGCCAGTCAAAGACAAGTGATCAAGGCCTCATACTCTGCCTCATTGTTTGTAGCTCTGAATTTGAAATAGAGAGCATAAGAATAGTTTGTGCCATTGGGGCTGGTGAGTAATACCACTGTCCTGGTTCCCCCGAGTATGAAGATCAATTTACCTACAACTTCTATACTCCCTTCTTTGTAGTTTCATTCTTTTCTTCAATCACCTCCATTGTCTCCACTATGAAATCAACGAGTGCCTATCCTTTGATTTCCATTCTAGGCTGGAATTGTATATCATGTTCTCCAACTCTACAACCCATTTCACCATTCTTCCTGAAGCTTTAGGCTTTAAGAGTATCTGCATGATGGGGGTAATTGGTAAGCAGGATTACAGTGTGATCTTGGAAATAGGGTCGTAGCCTTCGAGTTGCATGAACTAGAGCCAAAATTGGCCTTTCAATAGCAGTGTACCTCCTCTATGGGTCTTTCAAGGCTCTACTAATGACGTATGTAGGATGCTGCTACCTCTCTTTCTCTTTTACCAACACGGAACTGATAGCCGAAGCAGAGGCAAATATATAGAGATTTAGAACTTCACTTTCGTTAATTTTCATTAGCGTAGGCAGAACTCTAAGGTGCTCTTTTAATACTACGAACACCTTCTCACAATCCTCTATCCACACGAAATTATTTGCCTTTTGAAGCACATAAAAAAGTGTAAGTGCTTCTCTGCCCCATTCGATAAGAAAAGAATGAAGGGTGCTAGGCATTTTGTCAACCTCTAAACCTCTTTTCATATTTTGCGAACTTCTCATATTCATCAATGGCTCTACCTTTTCCAGATTTATGTCTATCCCTCTTTTTGATACCATGAACCCCGGGAATTTTCCAACACCTACTCTAATCACACACTTCGACGTATTCAACTTCAAGTTCTCTCTTCGTAGTCTCTCAAACATTTTCTCCAGATCCTGCAGGAACTCTTCGTAAGTCAGACTCTTCACAACCTTGTCATCAATATAAATCTCCAAAATCCTCCTTATCTGCTTCTTAAAAAGCTTATCAACCAATCATTGGTAAGTGGCTTCAGCATTCTTCAAATTGAACGGCATCTTCCTGTAACAGAAAGTACCCATGTTCGTTATGAACGAGGTTTTCTCCTTATCCTCCCCTGCCATTAATATCTGGTGATAACCCTTCTGAGCATAAAAAAAAGGCTAGAATCTGATACCCAACTAATGTTTCCATCTTCATAACGATCGATACGAGTAGCTATCTTTCAGAAAACACTGGTTCAGATCCATAAAATCAATATACATGCGTCATGCCCCAACTTGCTTTGGAACCATGACCGGGTTGGCCAGGAATTTTGGATAAAACATCTTTTTAATAACCTCCACATTGGGAAGTTTCTCTACCTCCAACCTTATTGCCTCAGCCCTCTTAGAGGAAAACATTCTCTTTTTATGCTCAACAGGCTTTATCGAAGGATCGATGTTCAGTCTATGGATAGCTAACTGGCGGTATTTCTGTCAAGTCTGATATATCCCAGGAAAACACATCGTAATAATTAAAAAGTAGAGCCTTCAACCCATTCCTCATCACCCCAGGCATCATCTTCCCAACAACCACTGTTCTGAAGTCTCGAATGGGGAGCTGTTTAGCGTTATCCGGCCCAACTTCTCCATGTACCAAAGCCACATCCTTCGTTCTCTTCACTCTTTTCACTGTTTCATAATTGCAACTTCTGGCCACCATCTGGTCCCCTCAAATGGATGTCACACCATTACTTGTTGGGAACTTCATTATTAAATGGCACGGTGACCACGCTGCTCAACCTTGGCACATCCATAGTCATCCCAATATTACATTGTAAGGGGAGAAAGCATCGATGACTGTGAAGCTACAGTATATCATTACCCCCCCCTATCTCCATATGTAACCCTGACTGGAAAAGTGATTTTGCCCATTGGGTACACCATCCCAGCTAACCCCGACAATTGGAAAGTCAATTTTTTAAATTTCCACGTTCAATTTTGAGTTGATCAAAGAAACTTACAAAAATAATCTCTACTCCACACTCATCATCAATGAGCACTCTTTTCACCAACGAGGTTCCGATCATTGCAGAAATCACCATGGGATTTGCATGATAAGTTTTGTTTGGAACTGCGTCCACCTCTGAAAACGTAATTGTTTGATTGGGCTGAAATATTTTACCGACCGGCTCTCTTTCCAAAATATGCCTCGACTCAGCTTTCATTACCATGTTTGAATATCTCTCTCCCACGACTCCATTAATGACATTGATCATCCTGTACACAGTAGGATTCCCTTCATTCCTATTCTGATTCTCCATTATGAATAAGAAAAATCGCATAAGGTTTAGTAAAACCAAAAAATTATCCGATAAATATGCGACAACATATGCTAGATCAATTGCAAAAATTATGATTGAGCAACGTTGCACATGGTTCGGTAAAAGTGAATGGTTAGCCAATAAGTGTGCTACGTCATATGCGAGATGAACTACAAAAATTATGAACAAGCGACATCGCACACTGGTCGCTCTAACCGAAGTAGGAACGATCATATAGGTGACGTCACATTCATGAAACAGGGAGACTCTAACAACAGCAGAAAATAGGCAAACAGAGAGTACCTAAACCAAAAACAATTTAGCCACAACCTAATCGACATTCTAACATCCCGAAATCTAATCGATGAACCCTAATCTATAGACACATCTTACATGAAGCAAATAACACATTCACACACCATATACATAAAACTTTCAATAGTAAATTAAAAAACAAAAGTAAAATAACCAAATTTAGAAACCATACCTTTGAGATGATGGGCATGAGGACAGTTGGAATTCGATGGAAAGTTAAATGTTTAAAGTAATTTATGAGGTTTGTTCCATATATACAGTCATTGAGATCTTAGTGTATTCTACCCCAAAAGCCACGTCGCAAGTTGACAAGATCGATACAATATCTATGGTATTGCGATGACGACTTGCCTAATTGTTGGCCTAACCATTTCAGCCCACTGACGTATCAAATGGGCCTTTGTCAGACAAACCGCGTAACCAACATCGCATGTAAGTTTTGTTTTTTTTGCAAAATTTGACCGACATACTACCGACATCGGTCGTGGATATATTGGGACACAACAATTCAGCCAACTAGCATTTCAATTAGGCCCACGTATGACCAAAACGAACAAAATTGACGTTTAAAATGGTAAACAATTAATTAGACATTAGTAATTGATATTGTAAATGTCAATGAACTTCATTAACGTTCGGTTCGATCAAAAATGATTTCAACACAACCGATGAACTTTTTTGTTTTTACAATTAGGTCCCTCCTAGATGGTGGGGGAGGAAAAGTACAAAATTGGATATAGCTAATGATCTAAATCTCATTTTCACAATCATGTTGTTATGACTTATGCATCAAGGTCACAGGGGTATTCTTCTCTCATTTTTATTAGTATTCTATTAATACCATGACTGTGAGCTTTGCTAATTTGGAAGATAAATTCTATCTCACCAAAATCGGACGAAATTACACATTCTAGGTTTTTTTAATTAAAAAGATAAGAAAAGTCCAACCATCAATTTTACTAAATTTCTAGTACAGGGTTTAGAGTTAATAATATAGTATTTGACTACTAACTAGTATGCAAGGACTAATCGGAAGATTTTGTGGAAGTCTCCATGGGATCATGCCAGTTTCATTATCACTATTGAGGATCATTAATTAGCAAAGGTCACGTGAGCGAAGATTGGAATCCAATTTGGACGTACCAGTTTACTTTTCAAATTTTCCAAATACGTCCCTCCAACAAAGTGGGAGAAGTCGCAATGCAAAACTAGAGATACCATTATCTCTCTCACCAAGTCATGAGAACGATGTTCCAATTTTTTCATGCTCGAGTTAATGGAATAGGACCAAAATTTCCTCAGAAAATGTATGACAAAACTTTAAGAAACCTATGCTATAACTCCCAACTTCCTCAAATGCTCGCTACACTTCTTAATTCTGCACCCGAACGGAGAATATGCGTATTGTCCAACAGAGGAGCGAACTGGGGTAATTGTCCATCATTTTCCTTAGCATTGTGTTCAAACCCTCACTATCAGCTTTATGAGAACAATAATTTCCACCGATAATAATCAAATGAAATTTCATTTTCCATTTTTTTGAAATAAAAACCAATAAAATTCCGACCATAATTTCTATATAAAAAATTCTAGTACATGGTATACAATATATTGTAGATGATTACTCATAAGCATATATACATGGGTTATTTGGGAATACCTGCACGAAGTCTATCTGGGGATAAGACCAGTATCTTTAATACAGACGTCGTGTATAATCTGTGGGTGACCAAGGTTATTTTCGGAAATATTGTAATTGAGTTTGGGACTTGATAATGCATCATTTATGATGGGCCCGAGTGCATAGCTTGGCCGGCCCAGGTTCCTTTGATTTACCATCAAAGTAATATCATTTGGTATTAACCATTGGACCAGCCCAATGAAGATCTCTGGTACTTGCATCATAAGCAAACAAAACAGTTGTAATATCTACCAACCTATATAAATGAGAAAGGTAACATTGTATACCTAACTATTCATTCCTAATTCCAATACATTTTCTGACTTGATCATCAAAGACTCTTCTCTTGAGACAACTCCGGAGGCTCTGATTTGCAAATTCCAGCTAAACTAGCGGCAGAACTGGCGGCGGCGATTTGGGGCGCATCAAGTTGGCACATCCAGTGGGACCATTTTTAAATATTTGAATTTTGTTGTTCGTGTCCGCTTCTACAATGAGTACATTGCATAGAAGAAAACGAGAATTCTACCATCGATATATGGATGACAGCCTCAGTTTGAATAACCGTATAGAGGGCGGGGTGATCTTAGGTTTTCACCTTGGCCTCATGGTTGGAGGCGACACTTTGAAACTTCACCGCCTTAGCCGAAGCCTCCTTGGCCTGTCTCACCTTCGCTAAGAACCCTCAGAGAGTGGAATCCAGGGCCCTAACGGTGGCAGCTACCCCTGGGAACTTGGCGAGGGAGGGGTCAACAGCGCCCAAGGGAATGAGGCTACCCTCCCCCGATGCGAGCTCGGGCCTGGAGTCAGCATGGGAGTCGATGAAGGTTTAGTCAGTGGTTTTTTGCCTTTGAAGGAAGAGACTGTGAGACGACAGACCCTCCCAGTCTCTCTTATCCTTGGTCAAAAGATCCTGGATCTCCGGCAAATGTTGATGAACAGGAGGGGGACTCGAGATATGTTCTTTGTAAATGAGCTCCTCATACTCCTCATCCTCCTTGTAATCGATTAATTCTTTGTAGAAGCCCGCTAAAAAAAGTAAGAAAAAAACACAAAATGGCAACAAAATATAAAAACAAAACTAAGGTGCCGCAAAACCTTCATGGGGGGGAACCCTTAGAAGAGGCCACTACAACCTCAGTAACCCATGGCCTTTAAACAACATAGGCTTGGCCTCCGGAGTATGTTCCAGGGGCTTTGAAGAGCCACTACCTTTTGTCTTTCCTGAATTTTTAGGAGCCCCTTCCTTTGAAGCTGAAGGGGCTTTGCTTTTTCCCTTCTTGGGTTTTCCTCCCTTGCCTTCTTTCTACCTCTTTTTCTTCTTCTCAGTGAAGGGGGCCTTCGAAGAGTAAGATGGGGGGAGATGGCTTAATAAAAATCCGGTCTTGGCCATAGACCCATTTCTCATAGACTTCCGATTGTCAGGCGCAACCGGATACATTCTTCATGTAGATGGAAACGACATCTAGGGATTCGCTAAAATTTTTATCCCTATCTATGGTTAACCTCTCTAAAATTGAGTAATTGGCATCATTATCAAATTTTGGGATATAGTAGCACTTTGCCTCACAGTTAATGGTGTATACAGGAGGTTTATGCCAGTCCCAGCAGTTCAAGGAAATCTTGATCGGGTGGTTAGAAGACCTATTACTGAGAGTGAGGATGCTCTTAATCTCAGTGTCTTTGTGTACTACTCCCTCCGTCCCAACTATTTTTGCACTCTTTCCTCTTTGGGACGTCATAGCTATTTTTGCACTCTTCACTTTATTTCATTTTTAGCCAGCTTTTATTCATTTTATATACTGAAGTTAAATGGAAAATGAAAATAAAATCAAGGTACCCCACCAACACATGGCAAGAAAACATTAAATAAAGGATTCTTAAAAATACTTCATCTTTTTCTCTCCGTAAAAATAGCTGGAACGGAGGGAGTACATCCTTACTCCGGGACAGGTAGTAGAGAGACCTAAAGAGTTTGAAGCAATGGGTGATATCCAAGTTTTGGCATTGGGTTATGAACGCCATAACATAAACTATGACGTTCGAATGGAGTTGGGCAAGCTTAAATTGGTGCTCCTTAAGAAGCCGAGAAAGGATAGGAGGAAGGGGAAAGCATAGTCCGAACCTAAAGTGGTGCTCATAAATGGTGCACCTCTCGGGTTGAGGGTTCTTGGGGGTTTCATTATCTAGAAAGACCTCCAATCCTTGATCTGTGGAAACCCTAACCGCAAACCAAGGGTGGTAGATAGCAGGTGGGAGATTTCTTCTGGAATCGCTTGGGGGATCTCCACTGTAGGGGTCAAAATCTCCTTGAAAAAAAACTGACCTTCATCATCTCTTTGAAGAACTACTCCCCTCAAAACTTTCTCTCTCGACGCGACCCACTTCCGGCGGTAACCCTTAGGCGGCGCTGGACAACTGACCAGAGTATCCTTATCCCCCCCTTTCGGACGAACTTGAACCGGCAGCCGATGAAGAAACGACACCAAAACTCGGAAGGTGGGAGTTCTCCACTACTCCGGTAAAAGAAACAGCCAAAACATATTCCGGAGATAACCTCCCCTCCCCACGAAGGTATTTGCGATATTGTGAAAAGTAAAAGGGAAAAAGGCTAAAAGAAAGGGGGAAAAGGGGACTTACTGGTGAATAGGCCGGAACAGTTGGCCAAAGTTTTCTGGGAAATAGCAGAATGCTCTGAGAGAAATAAGAAGAAAATCTTGGAGATATTTGAGTGAAAAGTAATTGAAGACCCTTATAGGTAAACTATAGGAGAACAGGGGAGTAAGCCGCCGAAAAATTAAGTAAGAACATGGGTTAATGGGCCGTGTAGGCAAAAGATTCCAAGCATTAATGGGAAAAGTGGCGCGTAGGGAATCCAATATGAACATCATGCGCTCGGAGGCATGAGTGAGCATTATGTCCCTCGCGTCCTTTCCACTTCTCTTACCGAAGCCCTCTCGTTAAATATGAGATCAAGGCCTCTTGGTTCCTTACTGTCGAGGTTGGTATGCCCCGTGCAAATAGACAGATTCAGAGAAAGATTCATGACCCTTGGGCCTTAGTCAAAATTAGAAAGCTGAGGGTTGAACCCCTAACGATTGAATCAATTCGAAGGTTAGACCCAAAGTCGACTCAAAGATTGACATCCGAGGAAATAAAACAACTCGAGGATTGAATTCTAAGTCGACCCAAGGACCAAACCCTTGAACCCTCAAAGAGCTTGGAAATCACATCCTGCATCCAACAATGGGTTCAAAGGAACCATTTCGAAGGTTGAACAAACAAACCACAAGGGGGATCTGGAGGTCGAACCTGAAAACTATCGGGGGGACCTGAAGGTCGAACCCAGAAAACCTAGTATGAATTTCAGGGTTGAACCCTCAACTTTCTAGGGGATTATTGATAATGCATCATTTATGTTGGGCCGGATTGCCTCCGGCCCAAGTTCCTTTGATTTACCCTCAAAGTAATATCCTTTGGGTAATAACCATTGGGTCGGCCTAAGGAATAGCTCTAGTACTTGTATCACAAGCAAACAAAATAATTTCCCTATTTACCAACCTATTTAAAGGAGAAAGGTAATACTGTATACCTACCTATTCATTCCTAATTCCAATGCATTTTCTGACTTGATTGTCGAAGACTCTTCCCCCCAGACAACTCCAAGGGCTCTGTTTTGCAGATTTTGGCTAAAGTGGCGGCAAAACTGGAGCATCTCCGGGGGCTTTATTTTGAAAAATATACTTTGGCCCATAAAATGACATTGCATAAGGTTCCTATATACCAAACCATTGACCAACACTAAATTGACGTCGATTTAACTGAAATTTCCAACGGGAAGCAAAATTTTCAGTCAAAATTTTTAACAAATTCTCCCCCCCCCCCCCCAAACCCATCTCATTTATATCATATTCAGCAACAAGAGCCATTAATTTCTCCTCTCCAACACACTTACTCTTACCCCCAACTCCAAACCTTCCTCTCCATTCACAATATTTCAACTACTCAAAAACCCAACCTAATCTCTTCTCCCAAACATAAACAAATATCCTAGGATGGAACATCTCCAGATTTAAATTAATTGAGGTAGTTTTCCATCCATTCCATGTTCATCTAGCAATTTTATGAACATACTTTTTACATGTTTTTTAGCCTATTGAATAATGATTGAACATTTTCATTAAGTATGTTGACTACGTTACATGTTATATAGTGTATATTGATTGTGTTCCCAATATCATGCCATGTTTTTAAGGAGTGAGAAAAAAGGCTGATATTAGGGTTTATTGTGGAAAAGAATCAAATTTTAGTATGAACACAGGTTTAATGTGCGACGTCGGTTAGTGCATCATCAAGTATGAGACATGACCGAATGGTTACCGACGTCGCATTCGGCAGGTGCTGACTGGAACACATATGAATATCTGATATTGCTTTTTATTCGGACACTACAACTTCTGTCATTTCACCTTGCGACCTTGTTTTCCTGCATTCCAAGTTAATATTTATATCGTACTCTCTCTCAACTTTATTATGTGTATATCTATTTTTACATGTGCATCTGCTTTAATAGGATAATGAGAGTTATTGATGGACTTCCGGAATGAACTTGTCATTTCAGCAGTCCCCCTTAAATTTATAATGTCGGACAACGTACGCAAGGAAGCATTAAGACAATCAGTCTGTAAATTTCACAGCAATCTTTTGTATTTTAATATATTGGTAATGTTGGTTTTTGTAAATAAAATGTGATTGCTATCAACAAACGATTGTTGTATAATCAAATATTAAATAATTTAAAACTATACGAGAAATTATGCCTAACTGATTCATCTGCGACGTCGCACAATTTCACATCCAAAATGACACTTGACCGATGTTGCATGAACCGTGTGTTTTTCTTTTGCGGCATCGGCATCAGAAAATGATGTCGTATTAATCACCATTCCACGTCAGCGTGATGTCGTTGTTCATGATCTACGGTGTCGCTTTTGATAAGAACAATGTCAACTTGGACGACGTCGCAACTTTTCATAACCCATCGTATGCCTTCATGATATGGCCAACATTGCTTTCATATGGAAACCGACGTAGATTTTTGCAATATTGCAGGTATGATTTACCATGGTCGGCCTACTGCCACTGACCGACGTCAGTCATAAAACCTACCAACATCGGTTAAAAATTGAGGTAAAAGGTTCTTTTCGTCTCAATACTGAACCGAGGTAAAAAAAATACCTTTTACTCTGGCTATATTCACCACAGTTTTTGAAGGGTTGAAAATCAAGGCAAAAGGTCCCGTAGAACCTAGGTTAAGGATCTTGTTTCTTGTAGTGGAAGAGGAGAATTCTCTCTCTCTCTCTCTCTCTGGAGTTCTTCTTCTCTTTTCCTTCTCTTTCCTTTTCTTTTCCTTCTCTTAGTTTCCTAGATCCATGACATTTTATTCAATATTCTCCATGGATTTATTACTAGTAGAGTAGATTATTTACTTGGGGATTTAATTTTTATTCATGATTTGGTAGAGATTTTGTGAGATTTTAGGTCTCCCTATCATATATTTTTATGAATATCATGTTTGATTTGCTCTTTACATTTTTTAAATGATTTATGCTAATTATACTCTTTGATGCACCATTGTTGTATGTGACATGAATAGTACTAGTCTTGGTTGTCCTCTTGGGAGTGTCGGTTAGGATGTTGTGGGTTCGTGAGTCCCCTGCTAAGTGAGTATATGCATACATGATAGTGAGCATTGTTCCATAGGGGTGTTCAAATTGACCGACTTGACCCGACCCATTTTGACCCAGAACATATGGGTCGGGTCAGGTCAATGTCCCATTTGGGTCGAGTGGGTTGGGTCAGATTTTGACCCAAATCAACCTGTTTTAACCATTTGCAATTTTACCCCATTTTCTTGAAAAGACTTTCATAAAAAAGA
>JAULKM010145434.1:0-17803 GCA_032355605.1 Rubia tinctorum | reverse complement strand
GCTCCCAAGAGTATATTTAGCCTAGATTAGCTAAACCCATAACAAATATACAAGAATCCATGGTAAACATAAGAGAAAAGATGAAGAAAAATTGTGTGTTTAGGATTTTGGGAGAGAAAATTAGGATAAGGTAAAAGACGAGTGAAGAAGAGGCTAAAATGAGCTTGAAACTGCAGCCCAATGTCGTTTTGCGGGCTACAAGGCAGGTCTGCGACCCACAATGAAGTTGCTGCCCCCGTCTTATTTGCTTCGCCATGGGTGAACCGCTTATCCATTTTGGGAGTTCTTGTAGTTGATTTTATAGTGTTCGAGAATACAAATCCAATGGTACCACTCTTGAATGATGGTTCTTCTTGGATTATTCTCAGAACTCGGTTCAAGCTTCTGGATTACAGTTCATCCGCTTCTTTTCTTCATTCTTCGATCCTTTTATCTTCTACCACGTTTTGACCTGTGGCCTTCAATATTCTACAATCCTTGAGAATAGCCTTCACTAAAATACTCTAAAGTGCTTACGAGCAATCTACAAATTAAGCTCACAAAAAGAAATCTAGATGTTTGTAAGGACCAAAAATCCATTAGACTCAAAAGAGGTTACAAAATGAAGGATTTAGATATAAAAAATGAAAACGGTTATCCAAACCCCTTATAATGTAATCCTACCTAAATCTAGCAATCTTAACAAAAGAGATGTTAAATGCTTTAGAAAATACATGCATTTGACGTCTCATCTATGAGATATCTGTATTGGATATATGCAAAAGATTTGAGTTGAACAGCATGGATGTTTTGAAGTATAAGCATACTCTGTAATTTCATAAACTTATTTAAACATTTTCCTTTGTGTTGGTGATATTAATCATTTCTACAAATTTTACGGAGCTAATGTGACTGTCAAAGTAGTTTTAGCATACCATTCATCAGAGTCACTCTGATTGCAGTGAATTTCCATTTGTAGAAGACAAGAATATTGTTTTAGAGATGGTCTCGTGTGCGACAACCTAAATTTTAAACAAAAAGCAAAACAAACCACCTTGCTATAGGATTTGGGGTCCGGGTGTAGTAATTTTATTTTCAACACATTATTTGAAAAGGTTTAGAAAATGGAAGGACTTTTGTACAAATATCAAAAGAAAATATCAAAATCCTAAATGATCCCCTTATCTCTCTCTCTCTCTCTCTCTCTCTCTCTAATCTCATCCTCCCAAATTTCATCCGAAATTCGCTCTATCTGAAGTTTATCAAACCTCCACGCAATCCAGACGATTCCACCTCTAATCTCGATGATTTCACCTCCAATATCGACGATTTCACCTCCAATATTGATGATTTCACATCCAATCTTGACAAATTCAAACGTTGGGCATAGACGAAGATTCAAACAACAAAAAGGATGAAGATTAGCATGGTAAAAAATTTCTTCTAAAATCCACTTCAATTTGTTCATGAATGTGATAAGAATGATGTTCTAGTTGATTGAATTGACAAGGAAAGCAGCGTGAACCTCATCAGAAAAATCAGGAACTTACTTTGATATTGGATCAAAATTAGGAACTCACTTTGTGGAAAATGATACTATGAAAATCACAGTTAATCTCGACCAATAACTGAGGCTTATTGTTAAAAATATGATGTCTATATACACAAAATGAGGTTTACTAGATAATAAGGTGATGTTTGTATTGCAATTCTAGTACATTATGCTGTAACTAGGAATCCTTGATCATTAAATACCTATCATTATATGAATTATGTTTCCTATTTTTTAGTTGGTGTGTAAAGAATATAGCATGAGTTTCATGTCTTTCCTATTGATGTTTATGTGTATCCTGATGATGTGTGAAGGTTATAGCATGATAGTTTTATTTTTCCCTACTGTTGTTTCATGTATATGATGATGAGGTTGCTATTGTTTTTGTTGGTTTATGTATAGGTGTTGAGGTTCACTGATGTTCCTGTTTGATGTTTGTAAAAATAGGAGATAGATGTTTCGAAAGCTTGGACAGGGTGACAACAAGAATAGGGGAAGAGTTAGAAGACCTATACCACCGCCACTCAAAAGCAAGAGGTTTTAGCATACAAAAATCAATAACACACAGGACAACAATAAGCTGAAGGGTAGATACTATATCCATTCTTGTGAAGGTAGAATAAACAACAAGTCCGTAACTCCAAAAGTTGAGAATAACAATAGGAAGAAGAAATAATTATTTATAACAAGAACATAATGCATATACTCAGTCCATCAACATGTTGTAACTCACAATCCTGACCTCACCCTTACTCATTGGCAACATCTGCACCGAAGTGAAAGGAAAATAGGCCTCGAAAAGGGAAAAACAATCGAAGTGATGGAACAAGCTGGTTGACACTAGCAGATGGATACATGTACATGGTAAATGATGTTGGAAGTGAAGACTTAATCAAACACACCATAAGGGATCATGTCAATCATGTGAGTAAACTATGAATGAAACAAATAGAAGCTGGAGTTGCTCGAAAATTGATTGATTTGCTCACAGAACAAAATGAAAAAGAAGAAGGCTTCATTTTCAGGGTAAAGCTCGATAGTGAGGGAAGAATGTCTGCACTATTTTGGAGGGATTACATGATGGCTGGAGATTTCAAGATATATGGTGATTTGTTGGTTTTCGATACGACATATCGAACCAACGAATAAAACCTTGCATGGGCTCCTTTTGTCGGCCTCAACAATTATAGAATGAATGTCATGTTTGGATGTGCCTTATCAACGATGAAACCACATAAAATTTTGTGTGGTTACTGAAAACATTCAAGAAATCTATGGGAGAAATTGAGCTAATCACTATTTTCACATATCAGGACCAAACCATGACAAAATATATACAAGAGGTATAATCCACATACATTTGTCTTCTCACTTATGTTTCAATAATATATAATGAGGTATCAGTTTTTACTGATAATGTTTAACTAATCTGAAATGAAGTTGTTCTTTTACCTGCTAATGTTTTGTAAACCAGAAGTTGAGGCCGCTACATTTTTTTAATGTCTCAATCATATGAAATGGGGTTTATATTTTTATTGGTGAAATGTGAATAATATAGATTGAGTTTTTTTTCCTGCTGCTGCTCTGTAAATATGAAGTTCAGCATGTTGTTCATTTTTGTTGATGTCTGAATATTATCAACTGAAGTTTCTTTTCACATGATGATGTTTGAGAACCTCCATCCGAGGTTGGTGTTTTATTTATTTTTTTATAGGTGAATAATGTGACCTGAGGTTTCTGTTTTTTCATGTTGATGTTTATGAACCTACAGATGATGTTTAAAAAATCTAAGTTTACACTGTTTATGAAAGAAAATAACTTGATTTTTACAAGCATACTTTAATGGCAGGTGTACCCTAACAAAAGGCATAGAGTTTATATTTGGCATCTGAAACAAAATGCCATTACCCACTACGGCAATTTGAGGAGGAACTCTGAATTCAGCAAAGCATTTGACAAATGGTTGACGTTCTACTCAGATGAGGACGAATTAGAGAAAGAATGGGCAAAAATGATCAAAACATATTAACTAAAAAATTAAACTTGGTTCAAGTGTCTGTACACACTGCGATAAATGGTGCTCAACACTGATCAAGGACTACTTCTCAGCTAGGACATTGTTTTCACAAATAAGTGAGAGTACCAATGCTGCTGTCAGTTTCAAAACATCAAAGAATGCAACACTCATCAAATTTTATCAGATTTACATTGCCAAAATCCATAATTGGTGAACCAAAGAAGTAGAGAAGGAGTTCAACTGTTCCAAAACAAGACCGGGAGAAGAAGAAGAAGAAGGTCCAACAATCCTCAAACACGCATCAAGAATCTACACACATAGGATCTACAACGATTTTAGGCTACAGTGGGATATCAAAATAGCATCAAGAGTATATCTTGGAATGAACGGAGGAACCATGTGCATTTATGAAGTTTTTCACAAAAGCAGTAACTCAAAAGAAAAATAAGAACTATACACAAAGCCAACAGCAACTCAGAAATCAAAAATGAAATATTCCTGCAAAAACTTTGAAGATGTCTGGTTCCTCTCCAGCCATAGCATACGTGTATTGCACATGTTCTACGAAAAAAGAATCTCAGATGAGTATATAATCTTGAGATTGACTAAACTGGAAAAAATGGGAATCTAGAACAACGAAAGAAAGATCACATGCGCAATACAGGTAATACAATCTGTCAATATTTGTAGAATTATGAACATGCTTAATATTTAGAATAGAGATGTTTAAAGTTTCAAAAATAATGTTTACCGAGTTCTAGATGACCTTTTCTAAATTAAATATTAGTATGATTTGAATCTGAACTGTTTTTGTACTTCTGTTGATGTTTCTATGATTCTGAATGAGGTTACTATAATTATCAGTAATGTTTCCACTTTGAAGGTTGATTTTCTTCTAGAATGCCTTGACCGTATACTTATCAATATTGTTTCCTTGATTGATATGCACCAAAACTGAGAGAAAAATATCATGATATCTAAAAATGGCAAGGAAATTCCACAATTTGGTATTAAAGAGTGGAAAGCATTGAAGCAATAAGAATATTGGAAGAATCCTTTGATAATCACTCAACCACCATCAACTCCCTAACTTCACACTTCGAAGACACTACAGTTTCAGAAACCAACATGAAAACACAAATAAGAAGCATACTTGCACCAGCTATCCTTAATTCGGAAAACACAAAGACAATGGGAAGGAGAAAATGAGCAAAATCAGCAATTGAAGGGAATAAGTCAAGTGCCAATGAATTTGGATCAAAGACACCAAATGCTCACATGTTTTGATATGTTCTATGTCAACATGGAGTTATTATTTTCAAGTTTTTATATAATACTGCATTGAAGTACTGTGATTGTCTATTCAGTTAAAATTATTAAAACCTCATTTCCTGATGAGTAACATCAATAGCATTTGGCATAACAGTTTTTGAATGAAGCAAAGTTTAAATTACAAGAAATGTTTTCAATACTTCTGCTGATGTTTCAATGCTACATATTGAAATTAATTTTTTTGGCATTGATGTTTGTGACTTCTGGCTATGTTTCTACTGTACTTTTGTTTAAATTAGTTTATGCAATAACTTTATTTCCAAAGAAGAAGCTGTAGAAAGTCCACAGAGGAACATCAGTCTTTAATAACTAAAACTCATTATAGAATTCATAAAACTAAATATATAAAATAGAACCTTCTTCATTAAAAACGCATTCAAATTACAACATTAAAATTGAAAAAAATAAATCTAATATGAAGATATAACAATCCACAGTGATTTAAATCCACATATGGAATGGTCAGGAATGCTATCATCTAAAGGCTTTATCCTAGCATCTTCAAACTCATAAGTCCCTGCAAACACAACATCTTCATCATTCAAGAAATGACTTGCCATGGCTTCACCAGTGAAGTAGATACAATTCGGCTTCAATATACAACCAGAAGTTGAAGACGAATCAACCATCAGAGACACATTGTAACCTAAAAACAATGCATCCTTTCCCAAACTAGTATTTCTTCTCAACTGCCTGTTTGCCGCATCTAATTCAAATACTCTCTCCGTCTCAGGTTAAATTGCATAGAATCTTTTTCACGATTATCAAGACATATGTTTGACCATTAATATGTTTAACTACATATAACAATGACAATTAAAATTTTGATATTTAGAAACAACTTATTACGACGAATCCAACTTACATACGACGATATTATTTCTTATATATCTATTCAAATATGCGGTCAAATTTGATATGGAATAGTGTAAAATAGTAAAATGTGCAGTTTAAATTGAGACAGAAGGTATTTATCAAAGTCCGTACCAATTGAAACAACCCCTAATTAAAAGAAACCTTCCATCCGAGGTTTCAGTCAAATGATTCTCTGTGAAAAAAACATCATCATGCACACCAGGAATATCACCAATAAGGAGGTGAACCTCATTAAATTCTTATCCAAAGGGATCAAAGTACCAACTACCAACGCCACCACTACTTTAAAAAACTACATAAAACCCACCATCATAATAACTAACATCACAAAATTTCAAAGTTTTGTCAACCCTAGTCCAAATATTATCCCCAGATCTCCAAATTCCCAAACTACCATATTGAAAAACAATCATAAGATGAAAACTTGAAAAACATGTTGGATAACAGATAACACAACTTTCCTCGCATAACCACTAATATCAAAAATATTTTGTCCACAATTAGGAAGCTGAATTTTAGTAGTCGAAAAATGGTTTAACAAGAACACGTCACCTAACTCATATAAAACCAATAACCACCTGATCTGCACCTAAAAGCATGCATTAACTAATGCATTTGACACATTTGTTATTATGTTTTGGTTGGTTGATTACTATTTTTAGTTAGATTTATATTACAAAGGGTTTAGATAACCGTTCTTGGTTTTCTTATCTAAATCCCTAGTTTTGTAGACTTAATTGGATCTAATGGACACTTTGTCTTCACGAGCACATGGATATTCTTTTGTGAGCTTATTAGTAGGTTGCTAGAAGCACTTTGACGTAGTTTTGTAGAAGGTCATCCACAAGGGTGACAGTTGGGAGGTCGTCGCCGTACCTCTCAAATGTACTATTTTTAAGCCCTAAAGTGATCTTAACTACAATTAAGTAGATAATGGCAAGTCGGGGTCGTCCATTGAGACAAAGGATTTTTCTAATTGTTTGCTCATATAATGGTAAATACTATACTAGATATAAAGATATACATACATATAAAAGCTTGTAAAAAGGAGGGTTTTTGGTTTAATTTTTCTAAGTTATCAATTTAAAGACAAGTTAAACTAGCAAACCATATAAATTAACTAAATAAGCCACAACTACTAAGACGAGGTTAAACACAAATTATGGGATCTTGGGTGCAATTAGCTTATACTTCCAAGCCTCTTATCTAGCATTGAAAATATCACCTATTCAACACTTTCACTACTTGTCGTGAAGATAAATCTTCTACCCTTCTTTGATGCTAGTTTACAAGACTGAATTCGACATCTCTTGGTAAACCTCACTAATGACCCTTTTAGTCGTTCAACGCCTAAAAGTATCCCATTAGTGGCATTAAGTACAAAGAATCAACAAGCTTGGAAACACTTATAAACACTACACCGTGTCTAAGCATTCAACCAATTCATGCATTTACACAAGATTAGTCAAGAACGTTCAACGTTCATATAACTCTCCTATTTTCTACCTTAAACAAACATGACAAAGAGTTCAACATTACACATTCATCAAGAAATTATGACATCATCAGCACAATTAGAAGCTCTAACTCGTGCTCTAGGATTCCATATCAAAAGTGGGGAAACTTAGCTACTTTTTCCCAACCCTAACAAGAAGTTATGCAAGCAATTCATATTCTCAAACTTCCAACAACATTAATCATATCAACAACCAACATTCAAATCTCCTTAAATGCACAATAGAGAAAACAATAGATAGATAGAAATGATACTCAAAACATAGTAGGGAAGTCTCAATCAATTGCTCCCAAGTAGAAAACTAACCTAGATAATGAAAATCCATAAAAAAAATCTACAAGAATTCATGGATGATATGAAAAAACTAAGAAAATATGAATAAAAACTAGGGTTTTCAGGCCCCAAGTTGGGCTTAGAGAGCTAAGGAATGAGTGGATGAAGTGCTATCTATAGTACAAGAAAAAAAGGAGTAAAAAGAAAGTTATAGGCCGATTTTCACAACCCATGATGCCTTCCTCGCGATGCTACAATGTCAAAAAATCAGCTTCAATTAAATGCTTGTTCACGAATGGCGACACAAATTCGCAGTTGCGACAAAAACTAGTCCTTTTTTTTTGCTTCCTCCGGGTGAACCGTTGATCCGTTTTCGGAGTTCTTGTAGTCATTTTTATGGTACTTGAGAAGAAGAATCCAATGGTACCACATTTAAGGCGGGTTCTTCTTGGATTATTCTTAGAAATCTACTTCAAAACTTTGATCATTCTTTACCCTCTACTTTGTTCTCCTTTTTCACTTTATCTTTTCCTAATCTTTAAGTGACCTTCCTTCTTCTACCATTCTTGTGAATGACCTTGTTCAATCTTATACCATCCATGTGAATGATCCTATTCATGATAGTCTCCAAATAAGCCCACAAAACATATATGAATCAACCAAATCATAAAGGTAGAACACATTAGACACCACATGCTGACAAACTAGAGAGATGAGGGAAATAACCACACAAGGTGATTATGAATCCCTATTTTTTATAACACCTAATAATCTAACCAACCACTAACAAAACAAGCTAAAAAGTGAAGTTAATTGTAATAAGAAAGCATAAAAAACATGTCTCTTCAATTATCCATACAATCAAACTCCATTTTAAATCTGTCTTATACGATAACAGGATAATGTTGTAACTCACAATTCATGCTTGCTTATCCTCCAATATGCAAACCATAAAACTCTATTCTCACTATTCTTATTATCCCAAAAAAATGCCGTTTGCTGGTGCTACAACCATTGGAGCTAGCAGTCATGACCAAAAACCCCGCCGAAAAGTGGGGAAATGGTTGAGGCTATCTTCCCCACAATCGCGGAAGTTAACTAAACGATGAAAAGGCGGCCCAGAAAATTCTTTGTGCCTATTCAGGGGAGCATGGCTGCATTTTTTCTGGAAAAGGGCATATATATTTTCTGCAGGTGATCATTGTGGCACGTATACTGCACAAACAACTATGTGTAAAAAATATCTCCAATTTTAATAATGGATTTTATTTATTATTATATGTTGAGCAATATGGACGAGGGGAAAAGGATAATTATGCATTTTTAACTCAAATGAATATTAATTTGTCAAGCTTGTGTGTGCACGTGTAATTTTAGAGTTGGTAATGATTTTTTTTATCTTTTATATTGCTCTAGATTATAACTCCGCCACTGAAAAGTTGTACTATTTCACAGCCCTTCACTGCAAATTACAACAAGCTTGGTGCACTGTACAAGTATGCCAACGAGAAAAGCATAACAAGGATTTGCTACATTAGTCAAATTGGGATTTTTTTTCCTCATAGGATTGCATCATAAAACAATTAAGTATGGTAAAAAAATACTAGATCACTTCTATTTTTACGTAAACAAAAAAACAATAGTGCAATAATTCATAATGTGCTTTACAAAATTTTATTTATTGAGCGAATTCAAAGAACAAACCAATCAATGTAGGTGGTGTTAAATAAGTACAGTCAAAGTTAATAAACATTAATACGTCATGTTACAAAAGAAATGTACTCGCACTTAACTGAATTAGTAATAAAACAAACAGTTTAACTCATTCAAACTAATTCTTCTTGCATACGTATCTTCCATTATCCATACAATAAAACTCCCTTTTAATTCTTATTCTCATCCAAGGAAGGAAACGTTGAAACTCACACTTCCTGCTTGCATATCATCCAATATCCAAACCTTCAAACTCCATTCTAACTCTTATTCTTATCCAACAATAAAAAAAATTCCATTCGCAGGTGCTACGAACGGTGGAGCTGGCGGAGATGATTAGAAACCTCGTCGAACCTTGAGGAAATGGCCAAGGCAAGCTTTCCCGCCATCGTAGAAGTTAAATAAATGGGGAAAAGGCAGCCCAGACAGTGCTTCATGCCTGTCCAGGGAAGCGTGACAGCATTTGTCAGGAAAATTGGCACGTATATTCATAGACATGCTTCATTCACTGAGGCACACGTACCGCAGAAAAAAATATGTAAAAAAATCTCCTATTATAACGATGAGTTTTATGTATTATTATATGCTGATCTACATGGACGAGGGAAAAAGAAAATTATGTAATTTAACTCAAAAGAAGATGAATTGGTCAAAGCGTGTGTGTTCATGTGCAATTAAAGAGTTGTTAATGGGTAATTATTTTTATCATTTATATCGCGCCAAATTATAACTATTATACTGCAAAAGTGTACCATTTGACTGCCCGCCACTGTAAATTACCTCAAGCTTCGTGCACCGTACAAGCAAGCAAAAGAGAAGCTTAATAAAAATTAGAATTTGCCACAGTAGTAAAATTGGAATTTTATTTCTCATCATATTGTAATATAAAACAATAAAAAATTGTAAAAAATTGCTACATCACTTAGATTCTTATATGAACAAAAAACAAAGTGCAACAATTCATAATATGCTTTACAAGATTTTTATTTGTTGAGTGAATTAACTGAACAAACTTATCAATTTTGGTGGTGTTAACTAAATACAGTCAAAGTTAAAAAAACATCGATACCTCATATTACAAAACAAATACAATCGCAATTTATTGATATAGTTACAAAACAAACAGTTTAACTCACTTAAACTCACTATTTTTGCTTATATACATATCCTCCATTCTCCATACAATCAAATTTCATTTTAATTCTTCTTATCCAAACACTGGAAAAAATTTAACTCAATCTTCGTGCTTGTATATCCTCCAATATTCAAACCATCAAGCTTAATTCTCACTCTTCTTCTTATCGGTGCTACAAAAAAATGTCATTCGCAGGTGCTACAACCGTTGAAACTGGTGGCCATGACCGGAACACTCGCCAAAACTTGAGAAAATGGTCAAAGCAAGCTTCGTCGCCTTTGCGGAAGTTAACTAAATATGGAAAAGGCAGCCCAGACAGTTCTTCATTCCCGATCAGGGGAGCATGGCTCCATTTTTTTGGGAAAATTGGAAAATATATTTATTACATTTGCTTCATTCATTAAGGCAAATATACTGCACGAACAAATACGTAAAAAAATCTACAATATTAATACATATTTTCCGTTTTTGAATAAGAACAATGAAAATGGAGTTTGATTGTTTGGATAGTGGAGGATATGTATGCAAGAAGAGTGAGCTTGCATACTCCAATATCCAAACTATCAAACTACATTCTAACCCTTGTTTTTATCCATAGAATAAAAATGTTGTTCGCAGGGGCTACAACTGATAGAGCTGGAGACGATGACCAGAACCCTCACGGAAATGGCCGAGACATGCTTCTCTGTCATAGCAAAAGTTAATTAAATGAGAAAAGGTGGCCCACACACTGCTTCCTGCCCATTCAGAGGAGCGTGGCAGAAGTTATCGGTAAAATGGGAACGTATTACGACACATATATTGCACGAACAGATATGTTAAGAAATATGACCAACTATAATATTGGATTTTATATTTTTTATGTTGAGAAATAAGGACGATGGGGAAAAGGATAATAATGTATTTCAACTGAAAAGAAGGTTAATTGATCAAAACTTCTGTGTGCACAGGCAATTTATGAGTTGGTAATGGGTACTTTTTTAATCTTTTATATTGCACTAAATTATAACTACGCCACTGAAAAATTGTACCATTTCACCACTCGCCACTTCAAATTACATACAGCTTGGTGTACCGTATAACCATGCAAATGAGAAGCATAATATAAAGTAGAATTTGATACATCAATCAAATTAGGATTTTACATATAATAGCATCGCAACATAAAATGATTAATTTTTGTAAAAAAATTCTAGATCACTTCCATTTTTACAGCAACAAACAAATAGTGCATTAATTCATAATATGCTTTATGAGATTTTTATTTGTTGAGCGAATTCCCAGAATAACCTTATCAATCAAGATGGTGTTAATTAAATAGTTTCAAAATTAATGAACATCCATACGTCATGTTACAAAAAAATGCACTCACAATTTACTGAGTTAGTTACAAAACAAACAGTTTAACTCACTAAAAGTCACTGTTCTTGCATACATATCCTCCATTATGAATACAAACAAACTCCATTTTAATTCTTCTTCTTATCCAGAAAGAAAAAATGTTGTAACTCACTTTTATTGCATGCATACCCTCCAATATCCAAACCATCAAACTTTATTCTCACTCTTCTTCTTATCCAAAAATTTAAAAAATGTCATTCGCAGGTGCTACAACTGTTGGAGCTGGCAGCCATGACTGGAAGCTTTGCCAAAGCTTGGGGAAATGTTCGAGGCCAGCTTCCCCACCATTTTGGAATTTATATAAAGGGGGAAAAGGCAGCCCAAATAGTGCTTTGTGCCCGTTTAGGGGAGTGTGGTAGAATTTGTCGGGAAAATTGGCACATATATTTATTGCACGAATTTTATTCATCGTGACACGTATACTGCACGAACAAATATGTAAAATAATGTCTCCAATATTAATAATATATTATATGTATTATTATATGTGCAGCAATATGGACGAGGGGAAAAAGGATAATTATGTATTTTAACTCAAATGAAGATGAATTGGTCAAAGCGTATGTGTGCACATGCAATTTAGGAGTTGGGAATGGGTACAGTTTTTTATCTTTTACATTGCGCTAGATTATAACTCAATCACTACAAGTTGTACTATTTCACTGCCCGCCCATGCAAATTACATCAAGCTTGGTGCACCGTACAAGCATGCTAAAGAGAAAAATATAACAAAGAATAGAATTTTCTACATGAGTCAAATTGCGATTTTATTTCTAATAAGATTGAAATATAAAATAATTAATTGTGATTAAATTTTCTAGATTACTTATGTTTTTATATCACAAAAAAATAGTGCAACAATTCATAATATGATGTACAATATTTTTATTTGTTGAGCAAATTCACTTGACAAACTTATTAATCTGGGTGGTGTTACCAATATGTTATGTTACAAAACAAATTCATTGGAAATTTATTGAGTTAGTTACAAAACAAACAGTTTAACACACTCAAACTCACTCTTCTTGCATACATATCCTCCATTGTGAAAATAATCAAACTTCATTTTAATTTTTCTTCTTATCCAAAAACATAAAAATGTTGTAACTCACTCATCTTGCTTGCATATCCTCCAACATTCAAACCATCAAAATCCATTCTCACTCTTCTTGTTGTCCAACAACAAAAAAATGTTGTTCGTCGGTGCTACAACAGGTGGAGTTGGCCACGATGACCGGAACCCTCACGAAACTTGTGGAAATGGCCGAGACAAGCTTCCCCTCCATCTCGAAAGTTAACTAAATGGGGAAAATGTGGCCCATGGAGTGCTTCATGCCCATTAAGTGGAGTGTGGATACATTTTCTGGAAAATGGGCACGTATATTTTCTAGACGTGTTTCATTCATTGTGGCATGTACACTACACGAACAGATATGTCAAAATTTATTCTAATTTAAATAATAGATTTTTTGTATTATTATATGTTGAGCATTATGGAGGTGGGAAAAAGGATAATTATGCATTTTAACTCAAAAGAAGATAAATTGGTCAAACCTTGTGCATGCATGTGCAATTTAACAGTTGTTAATGGGTACCTTTTTATCTTTTATATTGTGCTCTATTATAATTCCACCACTACAAAGTTGAACCATTTCACCGCCCGCCACTATAAATTACATCCAGGCTGGTGCAACATACTAGCCTGCGAAAGAGAAAAAAGCATAACAAAAAGTGGAATTTACTACATCAATCAAATTGTGATTTTATTTCTAATAAGATTACAACATAAAAAATGTATTAAGGTAAAAAATTGCTATATCACATTAAAAAAATGACATCATCAAAGTGATCAAATAACCCTATATAGTTCATGTGATTTAACAGAAAAGAATGAATCTTTCAAGAATTAGCATATCATTATTCACCAATCCTAAGAGATATTGATTTATACCACATTCAAAGTATGATCATTACATGAAAGAGAGATAGATTCTTTCCACAATTTTTATCAATCGAATCCCTTACCATGGTGACCCATAGCTTGCCTTTTGAGGTATGTCATTTTTTATATGTTATAGTGAGTTGGAGGGATTTCGTAGGTTGAAACAATGGTGGAAATTGTGATAAAGATGATGGGATTTTGTATATGGGTGATGTAAGGTGCTTTTTTTGGAAATAAATGCCCTTTCAAAGTGTATGGGAATATTTTGGGGGAGAGAATGACGCATAATAAATTCCCGCACCAAAGGTTACAGAGGGGATCAACAAGTTTGTGATGTTGCACATTGGTTTATGGGTTAATGTATTGGGCTAGGTTGGGCTCTCCATGGTTATTGATATGGTCATGTTTATAGTTGACCTTGATTCGTGCGAAAGGGATAGCGACACCGATTATTATAATTGGGCATAGACCTGCGATAGGCCTCACATAGACCCAAAAAGGGCCTCAGAAATGAAAACAACCTAAGGGGGTCCCTAGAATGTTAGGGTTCGTGGAGTCAATTGTCACAATCCTGTGTCCCATTGCAATGCCCTAGATATAAGATTCTACATGTATACATTATTTAATTTGATAAATAATAACTAATAAAGTTTAGTTTTAGGGTTTTGCATCCTTCTACATTTTATTATAGGTTTCTCTAGTCGAAAAGGGAAGCGTAAACTTAATAATTCCACTCTAACCTAATTACATAATTAAAGAATTACCTTTACCCTTAGGTGTTGATTTAAAATAGAAGTTTTTAGACATGTAAGTACATTACATGATCAAATATTTAACCTTTAGTACCCATTGGTGTTGGTAAACAATAGAAGCCGAGATAAATTTCACCTGATTACAATATTAAAGGTTTCACATTTACCCATACGTGTTAGTTCAAAACAGAAATTGATACAAAGTTGACATAATTACATTACCCTTTCACATTGGATTACAATGAACGTAGAGTCTTATTTTACCTCATACCATGAGCAAAGTTTTTCCCATTACCCATACGTATTCGGTATACAATAAAATAGATGAGACACTGTTGGGTTGCAGACATCATATAGATGCAAAGAATCAACCTTTTCCCAATTATTATAGTATAATAGCAACCGAGACATAGTTGTCCTGAGTATATTATTAAAGATATTACATTTACTCATATGTGTTTGTTTTGAATAGAAGTAGAGTCGTAGTTGACCTAGTTCCTAGAGTAAAGTTTTGTCCTTTACCCATCAGTTTTGGTATATAATAGAACCTGAGACATGGTTGACCTGATTACATTACTAAAGATTTTACATTTACCTATAAATGTTGGTTTGGAGTAGAAGTATAACCATATTTGACCCTAATTCCAATAGTAAAGTTTCAACCTTTACCCAATAGTTACAAAATAATAGATGCCAAGACACAGCTAACCTATTTACAACATTAAATATTTGACATTTACCCATATATGTTGGTTTATAATAGAATTATATTTTAGTTGACCTGGTTCCTTGACTAATATTTTGACTTTTATGTACCCACTGGTCTTGGTACACAGTAGAAGCCGAGACACACTTAATATGATTGCATTATTAAATATTTGACACTTGCCCATATGTGTTGGCTAAAATATAAGTAGAGCCATAGTTGACCATGTTCTTTGAGTAAAGTACCAATCGGTTTTTACAGTTAACCCAATTACATTATTAAAGATTTGGCATTTAACCATAAGTGTTGGTTTAGAATAGAAGTAGAGGTTTAGTGGAGCTAATTACATGAGTAAAGATTAGACAATTACCCACAAGTGTTAGTTTGCCATAATAGTCGCTACATAGTTAACTACATTTCTTGAGCAAAGATTTGACCTACAATACCCATCGGTGTTGGGAAACAATTGAAGTCGAGACACAGTTCATATGAATACATAATTAAATATTTCACATTTTCCCATACGCGTTGGATAGGAATAGAAACTGATATACAGTTGACCTAATTACAAACTAGTAAAGATTGCACATTTAACCCTACGTGCTGATTTACATGTGTAAGTATTTGGCCATCACCTCACAATGTTGTCATAAAATAGAAGTTGAGGGATGGTTTATTTTAATACATGCGAAAAGGTCAGGACATAATCAACAGTATTTTGTTGGTTTAAACAGTCGAGACACTGTTGAACTATGTACATGAATAATAGAAGTTGAGACACACTCAGAGATACTTTCTTGGTGAACATATTTTTCACGTGTTTTACTGTATGTGGGCCATCAGTTATAAAACACCCGTATAGTATTATCTTAGGAATTTTTTTAAAACAATTTCTATATATTTAAATTTTTTCTAGGCTGTAAAATTTAGAGCTGGATATTCCATACCCAGCACAAAGTAGAATATAGGCCTAACAAACATCCAATATGAGTTGTCGTATTAGTTGAATTGATCCCATCAATTTGATCGAAAGAATGCTGGGGCGTTCGTAAATGATGATTTGGTTGAATAGTCCTTTGTTGGCCCACATAACATCATTGGGCCAAAAAACACAAACTTACCGACATCGCATGTGTCAAACATATGTTGTTGATGTAACTGATATGACCTGTAAAGTCGCACTGTGATGGTTGAACTTCTAAAAACAACGTCGTTGAGTCTGAGTATTTAAATCCGAACTCAACGTTCAGATGCCATTCAACTTTTCTCCACTTCGTGACATCACACGAAACCACCACCTAAATTCTCACTACCGCCAAGAACCACCCTGTTAAATGGCTTAATTGAAAGAACCCAAAATCCTAGCCACCGTATTCCATATTCACTACAATAAATAACACGTTTTACCTCGGTTTTCATCCCTAAAATAACCATGGTAAATGTAGGTGTAGTAAAAATTATATTGTTTACCTCGGATCATAACAGAGGTAAAAATATTTTTCACCTCGGTATTTTCAAAAAATAACCTAGGAAAAAAGTGAAACCAACCAAAGTGGGTGCGATGTCGCACCAAATTTCTAAAATTGCGGTAAAAAAAGTTTGGGGCGATAGTGGTGCGGCTTCGCACAAAACCACAGTAAAAAGTATCACTACGACACTGATGTGACTCGCACGTTTCATTTCTAGAATTAAAAAAATTACCAAAAGCAAAATCGACATCGATTCTACTTTTGGTAGCTCGCAGCCAAAAGCGAAACATAGAGAACCGAGTAAAAATTTACAATACAAAACATATGCTTTTCTTTTACAAAGATTTCTACAAATATATATATTATGCAAAATAGAGAGGTTTGTTATACAAAAGAGATTCTACAAACTTATTATTTCAAAGCGGCTTCGCGGGGCTAAACAGGGAGCTGGAAAAGATGCTAGAGATGCTGGTGGCGAGGCCAGAGAAGTTTCCGGAGAAGGTATGATCTGGAACGCTAGAGGATGCCAGATCAGAACATCGGTGAGGCCAGATGGAACGTCGGAGAAGATGGTGGAGCAGCAGTGGAAGAATCCAATCTGCAGCGGCGGTCGCCGGCGGAGAAGGAGGCAAGAGAAGGAGAAGGTGGGAGTTAAATGAGAGAGATATTTGAGTTGTGTTCGAGGAGAAGGCTTCTTCTACTTATATACTAGGGTTTAGGTTAATAGTATTTGGGCTTACGGATTAGGATTTTTGGGCTGCTTTGTTAGTTATACTTAATGAATAGAAATAAAGGTATTAATGTGAATATTGAAGGGTTTTTTTTAAAAAAAGATGAAGAAAATTTTGAGTACCACAACTTGTATATTGGAATAACTTAATATTGACCTATTTTTATTAATTTGTGGATATAAATATTATTATTGTTAAAATAAAATTACAACATATTTCATATCATAATATTTTTATAAGTCTACTATTTGTGATAAGTTTTTAAACATTTTTCATGTAATAATATGTAATGTAAATTCTATTTTGACCTAGTTTTTTGCCCATTTTTAGGCCCAATTCCCTACTACTACAGATATGGACCTATGTCTGCTAAGATTTAAGTTTATGCCAACTTTTCATCTTGCAGAGT
>JAULKM010145424.1:0-17803 GCA_032355605.1 Rubia tinctorum | reverse complement strand
TAGAAATCTTCCAACAAAAAGATAACAAAAGAGATGTTAAATGCTTCGGAAAATACATGCATTTGACGTCTCATCAGAAACTCCAAAGTACACCTTGTTTTCGTGGCTAATGGAAGTGCGGTATAAAAATTGTTTGATGAATACTTCAAAAAACTTGGGTTCAAAGAAGAAGACTTGAAGAAAATGATATCGTCTCTAGTCAGTTTTACAGGAAAGTCCGAATGACCTCCATGAAACATATATCTCCCCAACACCATCGGCCTAAAGGACATTGTGTGTAATGTCATGTTCAATATCATTGTGATGAACGCCCCAAGTTCCATTCATTTCCATCATAGAGACACCATGGATGAACATCACCAGAGACATTTGGTCTCCTTACCATCTGGTCTTGAAATTTTCTACGCAAGCAAGGATAGCAACAGTCAAGGGTGACCAACAGGTACCGTGGTAGTGTATGTCCAACACAATGAAACCTGAAATGCTCAATAACACTCAACTAGTGGTGCACTCGATCAATCATAGACAATTTATAGAATATATAGCTAGGGAGGCCGAACTAGGTAAAGACACTGAACTAGTCTAACTAGACGAGGACAACGCAGCCAAAGAGGTCCAAATCGAGAAGAAGCAACTAGAGCCAATAAGATCCAGAGTAACTCATTCTCCTGGTTGGTGCAAGATATGTGAGGATTTGATCCATCCATCGCAATGCATTTCCTGAACATAGACCCTTTGGTTATGCATGTCTGACAGAAACAAAGGACTTTTGCCCACGATAGACATAATGCAATAGAAAATGAGGTCAAAACCCTTGTACAAAATGTGCATTGACTGTATAGACCTCAACAAATATTGCCTATAAAACTGCTATCCCTTGCCAAAGATCAACCATCTAGTTAAAATAATCTTAGGTTGCGAGGCCATGGCCTTTCTAGATGCTTATAAAGGATATCACCAGACCCAGATGAACCCTAATGACTCAGAGAAATCAAATTCTATTACAAGATTTGGAGCATTTTGTTATGACAGGATGCCTTTAAGACTCAAAAAAATGCGGGAGCCACATATCACCAAACAGATAAAAATACTTTTTCCCACTAAGTGGGTCACAACATTGAGATATTCATCGATGATATGGTCATCAAGAGCAAAAAACTTGACACATTCCCGCAATATCTAGAAGAAACACTGATCACTCTATAATCAATCACGATGAAACTGAACTACAAGAAATTCACCATTAGAGTGGGTGTCAGGAAGTTTTTAGGATTCAATGTATCATTCTTAGGCATCAAAACCAACCTAGAAAGATACATGTCATACAGTCTCTACCGCAACCTGGCTCGATCAAAGAACTTCAAATTCTCACTAGCTCTCTGGCTAAACTTAGTCGCTTTGTCTCAAAAGAAGTTGAGAAACACATGTCATTCTTCGATGTCCTAAGGAAAACATCTAAATTCACTTGGATTGAGGAATGTCACAAAGCACATGATGAAATCAAAGTTGAGTGGCAATGACTACCACTGTTGTTAGCCCTAAAACCTGGCAAAATCATGTACATGTACCTAGGAGTTATACCACATGTCGTCAACTGAGTCCTCGTACGAAAAGATCCTGATTTCTAGATCCAGTTTACTACATCAACTGAAGCCTTTAGTGGCAAAAAAGAATTACTCAGTAGTGGAAAATCTAATCCTCGTACTTATCCACTCAGTTAGGAGATTACGGCCTTACTTCCAAGCTCATAAAATTATGGTGTACACTGATAAGCCTATAAAATAAATTCACCACAAGCCAGAGGCTTTAGGCCGCCTGATGAAATGGGCCATCAAACTGGGACAACATAAGGTCATATTCCATTCAAGAACATCCATCAAAGGCCAATCATTGGTAGACTTTAAGGCAGACATGACTAAAGAACTACATCCAAACATCAAGCACCACGATGAGATGAGCTTAAACCAGCCAAAAGGAAAGGAAATGTGGGATTAAAATGCATGAAAGCTCATCGTCGAGGGAGCCTTTTCGAGGAAAGTTGTTGGGGTGGACTCCTACTTATCAGCTCTTAAGAGATAAACAAAAGGACACACATTCCATTTTCAATTCCCTCTCCCCAACAATAAAGCTGAATGCAAGGTGCTCATCGGGGGGACTCAAATTGGCTATAATAATGAACCTACGAAGTGTCAACGCCCACAACGATTCTTAAGTAGTCATCCTACATGTATTAGGAGATTAAGTTTTCAAAGAAGAACAACTAATCAAATACCTAAAAAAGACTAGGAAACACATGTGATAGTTTGATTACTTCAAGATCACACATGTCCCTCATTCATAAAACACAAGGGCCGATGCACTAAGCAAGTTAGCGACCTCAGGGTCTACATCACTTCAGAAGCAGAACGACACAACTGTTGAACTAATTCCAGCTCGCAGCACTGGAATCATAACTATGGCTCATATTCATGAAGAAAACTTGAGGTGTATGGGACCCATCATACAATATCTAGAACATGGACTTCACTCTACAGGTAGGAACGAAGCGCGAAAAATAAAGCTCAAAGCCCCGACATATTGCTACAAGGGCAATGTTTTTTTTCAAGCAATGGTACTTAACGCTATGGTTCAGATGCAACGGAACACAACAATCTACATTCATTGTCAGAGACATGCATGAAGGATGGTGCAGATCACACAGATCACACCAGGGTGCTCGCACCTGATCAAACAAAAATTCTTCATTCGGGACACTAATGGCCAGCCGTATTTGAGGACTCATGTTCCTTTGTCCAAAAATGCAGTAAACTGCCAATGAACGCTACAGTTATTGAAGACCCCAATAGAAGATAATAGGAGTTTATGAATCCTGGCCATTCAACAGATAGGAATAAAAATTGCTGGCCCCTTCCCAGTCGGATGAAGCGGAGCAAAATTCCTCATCGTAGATTTTTTACTATTTCACCAGATGGGTCGAAGCGAAGCCCTTGAATAGAATCACTGCTAAAGCATCAATCTCATTAGTTTGGCACAATATCGTATACTGTTTTGGCATACCCAAAACCATAATCTCGAACAACGGGACACAGTTCGCAACCACACCATTCAATGATGGTAAGGAGAACATAAGTAAAAAAATCACATCAGCTGCACATCCCACTACAAAAAAAATGACCTATTACTTTGCCTCTTTAACCTCAATTTTTTGGTTTAACTCAAATAACCGAAGTAAAAAGTTCTTTTACCTCGGTTAATTTTTTCCAAAGTAAATGATTTTTTTACTTCGGTTAAAAATAACCGAGGTAAATAATATGTTTTTACCTCTACCTTGGTTATTATATTAACCAAAGTAAAAGGTTTAAAAAACGAAGTAAATAATCTTACCAAAAATCATGTGACGTCGCATATGATGTTTAGAAAGGCAAGCCGATATCGCATTATATATGGTTTTTAGCAAAATGTGATGCGATGGATAACCGATGTCGCAGGTATGTAAAACATAGAACTTTTAGAGGTTAAAGTTGAAAAATATTGACTTTGATCTACAAAAGTATTGGTTCAATGGTTTTTAAAACAATTGTAGAAAATGGTGTTAAATGGTACGGTTGAAAATAGTTTTTAAAATTATGCACAGATTAAATCGCATATACGGTCAATTATATATTGTTCAAATAAGGTAGTTCAATGATTGGAAAAATAGTAGGCATGAAAATACCCTTATAATTAGTACATAAATTTGAATAAGAATTGACTTAGTTCCAACAGAATAGAAATTGAAATAAACTCAATCAGCTCGTATTATGGTGACCTTGAAGACAACAGACCCCTACCTTCTATGACTTATAAGAACAAGGTGTCCCAATGCATAGGTAGTTGCTGGAAAGGAACTCGCCAAAAACCTTTGGGGACAGATCTTCCCACCCCTGAATAGTTCATGCGCCACTCTCTCCTGTCGCACCTCATTACAATGGGGGTCTTGTCATTCGGAAGGAGTGGTACAATGTCCCTCGGGATGTACTAAATCACAAAAAAAAATATTATTAGAAATATATATGTGTATATATATGCAATTAACAAAAAAATTATATTAATTTAATATCAAATAATTACATGCATTTAATTAGCTAGTTTTAGGCCTTACCAAAGTTGGATTTTTACCGAAGTTCTTCTGCTTTAGAGTGTAGTGAAAATGTGGGCTATCAGTAGCCATTGTATGTTGTTCAAGGTCGAACACAAGAGGCTCTGGGTTGCTCTGTTGTGCGGAGAACTGTATGAAAACAAAAAAAATTAATTGTGATAAAGTGTGAAGATTTATTAGTAAATATATCTGTAAAATGGTAAAAGATCTGGAAAAAAGGGCGACTTGAGGATCCTTAGCCAACCATTAGTCCTAAAACAAAATTGAAAATATTTAGGGCAAACTAGCCTTGGAAATGCATGGTACGATGTCGGACATGCGTCGTAGGTACATATTGGTCCAAAACTGTGGCTTGGTTGATATGTACAGGCGACATCGCTCTATAGTCGATCAAAATGAACACTTGACCGACGCATAAACGAGGTCGCATATACAATTTTAAAGCAAGGTTAAATGCCTACATGCGACTTTGGTAACCAATTGTTATATTGATGGTCAACCCGATATAGGTGCGACGTCTCATACAGAAGAACATATTACTAGAAATAAGAATATATGACATCGCACGCCATTCACATAGACCGACAGCTAACTAATAGGTTATTAACGTCGCATGTACCAGAGGCAGCTATGGCAAAAAAAACACAGAAATCCAAAAAATGATGCTTTAACAACAGAAAATTACACAAAAATGTCCAAAAACATAGTACCTAGGTTTAAATTTAAGGAAACTTAACACTCTAACAAATCTGAGTAAGAGCTAGAAAAACAAAAAAAAAACATAACACATCCACAGACTATAGATCAAACAATGTAAAGTAAAAATTACAAAAATATAAGTGTTAGAAAAGTAGAAAACCCATACCTTTAACAAGAGAGAAGAGAGGGGAGAAGAAGGGGTGGGAGACTGTTAGAATTCGAGGGAAACTTAGGAATAAAAGATTGAACTGATTATGAGAGACCCCATATTTATAGTCGTTTTGAAACGAAGATGTTTTGGGCCCTTGTGATATCTGTCTCGCATGCAGCGACGTCGCACCTATATTGGTTTAGGTGAAAAGAAACCTATCCATGGCCGACGTTGCACATTTATATGGGCCTAACAATTTCAGCCTGCTAACATAACAAATGAGCCCGCCAAGGACCAAAACAAAGAAAATTCACTTTCACACCAGTAAATAATACCCGCTAGCACATTTTTCTAGGTTGTGTGTGAAATGTCCTCAAACTAGGGAAATATTCGATCAACAGTTTGAATTTATTTTTATAATGTGGTTGAAAAAAGTATTTGCTAGTTTCCGAATGACTGAAACAAATTATTCGCTGCACACAAGTCTTCTCTAGTTTTGTGAATGATCATAATATTAAAACTTTGCTTCATGTGGTAGGTTAAATATTAAGGATTCAATAATAACATTCAACAAATAGATTAAAGATAAAAGATTAAATTAAATAAAAATCACATTCAACTAATACTCTTAATGTTACAAATGTTCCGAATTTGAATATATTTTATTATTATTTTTTGCAAATTATAATCAATAAAACTAAAATCAGGACCCAAGAATGATGACATTGAACACTATCGCTCCATAAATCATCTAACAGCTCGAAGTAGAGCGGGTCCTCAACCCTCAATTTCTCTGCATCAAGAAACTCGCAAAAATCCTTTGGGGTCAAGGTCTTGAGCCTCCTATTCCCCGAGTAGTGCACGTGATACTCCCTTCTGTCGCACCTCAAGACAACCGGCTTCTTGACATTTGGTAAGAGTTCCACGATCTGGCTTGGGACATACTAAATTATTTTAAAAAATCACAGTTAATATACATGAAAGTAATCTAGAGAAAATGTTAATTAAAAAAGTGTAATAAGTAGGACTTACCGAAATTAGAATTTAACCAAAGTTCGTCTGGGTCAAAGTACGGACGAAATGTGAAATGATATCGTAATGAAGTCCACACGCGGTCCTCATCCGAATCGCTATGGATATGCATTGGTCAATGAAATTATTACTAATTAAATATGAATAAAAGTAATCAATAAAAGGAATTTACATAGCAATCCAAACAAAATATTGCTCACCACAACTGGTAAACGACTACTCATACCTCAACAGTTAGCCATGATACAGAAAATTCATATTGTCACGGATGAAATATATAATGTTAGATAGAAACCAGTTAGATAGAACCCATTTGGATTGCCAAGATTCATCCGAATCGCTACGGATATGCATTGGTCAATGAAATTATTACTAATTAAATAAGAATAAAAGTAATCAATAAAAGGAATTTACATAGCAATCCAAACAAAATATTGTTCACCGCAACTGGTAAACGACTACTCGAACCTCAACAGTCAGCCATGATTCTGGAAATTCATATTGTCACGGATGAAATATAAATAATGTTAGATAGAAACCAGTTCGATAGAAATCAGTTCAATTAATCGTTTAAGTCGTTCGGGCGTCACACATACATGTCAGTCTAAATTAATGATGTGGCCGACATATACGAGCGACATCGCTCACATGTCGGTAAAGGCAATTGGTTAATCGAGAAGGTGTGACATCTCATACATGAAATAAAAAGAACAAATATGAATGAGTGACGTCGCATGGCGAATGTACAAAACGAAGGTGGATCAAAGGGCCAACAATGTCCCATTCAAACCTAGCAGATACATAAACAACCGTAGAAAACCAGAGAAATTAAAGGTCCTAAACCTAAAAAAGAGACACAAAATAGGGGAGAACATATAAACTTTAAAATAAAAAACATTTCAACCTTACCGACATTTGACCGATGTATAACCGACGTCGGCAAACCTGTATGTGGGCCTCACCATTTCAACCCACCAGCATAGCAAATGGGCCCGCGTTTGACCAAAATAAATATAATTGACCTTAATAACGGTTAATAGTATGTTAGAAAATACTAATTGAAATTTATAAATGTCCATGAACTTTATTAATGTCCGGTTTGATTGGAATCAATTTTAGCACAACCGGTGAACTTTTTAATTCCTACATTTAGGTACCTCTAAGAAGGTGGGAGAGGTCGAAATGAATAATTGGAGATACCCAATTATCTAAATCACATTGTCACAATCATGTTGTTGTGATTTAGGCATCAACGAATTGGGGTACTCGTCCCTCATTTTTTTAGTATATCATTAATACCCTTAGGATGAGCTTTATTAGAACGATAATTTTCATCGTATAGAATCACACAAAATTACATATTCTTGCTTTTTATGAATTAAAAAGATAATAAAATTCTGTGCATTAATATTTTAAAAGTTCTAGTACTTGGTTTAGAGTAAATTGTAAATGATTACTTATAAGTATACAAGGGTTAATCGGAAGATCTTGTGGAAGTCTCCATGGGATCATGCCAGTTTCTTTATCACTTTCCAGGATTATAAATTTGACTGGGGATGGCAAAGGTCCCTTCCGAAACGATCAAAATCGAATTTAGGACTACCAGTGAACTTTTAAATTTTTACACTTGGATCCCTCCAAGAAAGTGGGAGAAGTCAAAATGCAAAATTGGAGATATTCTTATCTAATTCACATTTTCACACCCACGATGTTCCGATTTGGGCATGAATGGGCCAATGGAACAGGCCCGGATTATTCACAGACAGTATGTGATGATTTTTTATTAAAATTACACTATGGCCAAACTTCCTTGCATGTTCACTATGATTCATAACTTTGAATCCAAACATAAGGAATTTTTTTTATATGGATATTATGCGTACTTTCTAAGAGGGACACGAATTGGGGTAATCGTCCATTATTTTTATTAGTATTCTGTTAATACCTTTAAGATAAAAGTTATGAGAACGATAATTTCCACCACATAGAATCACATGAAATTTCATATTCTTGGTTTTTATGAAATAAAAAGATAATAAAATTCCATCCATCAAATTTTAGAAAGCTCTAGTACGTGGTCTAGAGTAACTTGTAGATGATTAATTATAAGTATGCCAGGGTCAATCGAAAGAACTTGTGAAAGTCTGTGTGGAATAAGAATGATTTCTTTATTACTCTCAGTTATTATAAGTTTGACTAGGGATGACAAAGTTTCTTTTCAGAATGATCGGAATCGAGTTTGGGACAACCAGTGAACTTTTAAATTTTTGCACTTAAGTCCCTCCAATAAAGTGGGAGAAGTCGAAATGCAAAATTGGCGATAACATTTTCTATTCACATTTTCACGACAATGTTGTTCCTATTTAGGCATAAATGGGTCAGCTGAAGGGGCAACAATCTTAATGCGGAGTATTTTACGACACTTTAAAAAAAACTAGACTGTGGCCTTCATGTGCAACGTCGCAATTGTGTCGCATGGAACGAACCCAAAAAAGATTCCTGACCGACATCGGTCGAGCTAAAATTTCCAGCAGGAACAGAAAATTTAAGCCAAAATTTTGAATAAAAATTTCTTCCAAACCTTATTTCACATCAATGATATTCAGCACCAACACTCATTTCCCATCTTTAACACACTTCCTCCAAACCCAACTCTAAACCATCCTTTCCATCCACACCATTACAATAATTAAGGAGCTCACTCAAATTACTTCTCTCAAACATCAACAAGTATCTGAGCATGGAGCATAACCGGGTTCAAATTAATTGATGTAGTTTTCTATCCATTCCATGTTCATTTAGCAATTTTACTACAATACTTTCTATATGTTTTTTTCTCATTAATCAAAGATTGAATATTTTCATGATGTATGATGATTGTATTACATGTTATACAGTGTATATTTTTTTTCCAAGATAATGCCATGATTGTAAGGAGTGAGAAAAAGGGCTTATATTAGGGCTGATTGTGGACATATTACATTTTTGTATAAACACAGTTTGAAAGCCCGATGTCGGTCACAGTTTATTAGCCCATACGACATGGTACCGAACAAAGCCCAACATTGCATAGGTCTAGACATCGCTCATCAATCAGACTTTGCGAAATCGATCACTCATGCATGCGACGTTGCTTTAAAGCAGATCAGTTACTTTTTCCATGTTGAGATTAATGTCATTTACGTATGACTATATTCTGTGTATTTCATTTGGTGACTGCCAAATTCTAACATAAATTTTGTTATCTGATTATTGGTTGTAATAGGACAGAGAGAGTTATCGATGAACTTTCAGCATGTAAATGGATTGAGTACTTGTCATTTCACTATTTGCCCTGACAATGTTAATGTCGTACAACGTACACAATAGAGGTTCAATATAATTAATATTTCAATTTCATATCAACCTTATGTATTTATATATTGTAACATGTATTTGTAATATATTCTATAATTTTGTGGGTTTTAACATGTCATCTTTCCTACATTAATTGAAAAACAATTGATTGTTGTATTATGTTTAACCCTTTCACGAGTTATCGAATATTAAATAACATGTAATGGCTATCGACGAACAATTTTTTGTGTCATCAATATTAAATATTATAATATTGTGCGAAAAATGATGTCTCCACGATTAATCCACGACGTCGCACAAACCGGTGCAAGGACAACACCTTACCGACCGACGTTGATTTTTTTGGCGACATCGATCATTCAAAGCAACGTCATATTGGTCAGCATTCCACGTCAGCATGCATATAGCATGTGTGCCCCACAACGCGCGATGTCGCTTTCCAGCATGTGCGACGTCGCTCTCATTTAGACTGACTTCGGCCAGGATGAATTCGCAACATTTCCGCTCCCACCGTCTGCTTTCTTGCTATGGTCTATGTGAGTCCTTATAAATTCTGACGTCAACCTAAACGAATTCGTAGCTATGGTCTCATATCGTCGACCTTCTTGCTTGGACTGATGTTGGTCAGAAACTGCCTACGTCGGTCCAAAACTGAGAACCGAGGTAAAAACTGTACTTTCTACTACGGCAGTATTTACTTCAATTTTTTTGGGACTAAAAACCGAGGTAAAAAGTCCCGTCGAACCAAAGTAAAAGGTCATTTTTCTTGTAGTATCCCCGGGCTAATGGGAAAGTGGAAGAACTATAGGATGGGAGGATTAAAGAAGATCATATTGGACCATAGAAGTGCTAATGTGCTCAATTTATATCCCATTTTTAACATATTCGAAGTCTAATTTTGCAATTGATTAGGGACATAATTGGAAAGAAATTAATATGTTATCAATTAGAGAGCTAGGATGAATTCACATATTTTATATCCTAATTCTTTAATTTATGAAGTGTTTTAGATCATATTGAAGTGTTCGGGTTTTGAAGAAGGCCAACTACTAAAATTTGGTAGAAGCTGGGCAGATTGGGCATTGTGGGCCGCAACATATATTTCGGGTCGCAACACGAGGATTTCAACCCACTTATCTTCTTCATTTTTAAAATAATCTCTCTCTCTCTCTTCCATAACCCTCATCTGAATTCTCTCTCAAAACTCTAGTTTTACATACTCCCTTCGTCCCAAGATTAATTTGTTTTTCACGGTCTTCAATGATAATGTTTGACTGTTAAAATCTCTAGCTACATATAATAATTCCGCATAAAAATTGATATTTTGAAAATAAATATTATGATGAATCTAACAAGATCCACATGATATTTTTATTATGTATACATTAATTTTTATTTAGGTTCAAAGTTTTTTTCAAAATTGACTTGGAAAAAGCATTTGTACCATTAATCTTGGGACGGAGGGAGTATATCTCTTATAGTTTACATACCAAATCCCCAATTCTTATGTCTGTTATTAACATGTACCTATTGACATTTAAACACAGGAACTCTCATTTTCACATAATCAAGCTCCCAAATCTCAATTATGGTTCCAAAGTAACACGTTTGGGCATATATGGGATTGTTGTCACTTGCACTCGCAACATGTAGAACCTCGAACATGAGTCACGCAATTGTTCTGGGATACACCCTTATCATCCATTGATTTTGTGCCAAAAGTGAACCTATTAATATGGTAACTTTCATAAGAGAGAACTGTGCCTAGTGGTCTACGTGCCAACCATTTTACTGTACGTGGATGATCACCAATCTCTACGTGAGCTCTTAGCCATGAAGCGAATGTGCTAGTATGTTGTTATAGAACACAGGCTTCATTGAACTTGAGATGTATAACTCTTATCTTGTCCATGTGGATCTCTATTTACATGACAACATCCTCATGGTTGCGAAGAACGTAAAGGGGGGCCGAATACAAATCTTTTGCACTGGGGATAAGTACCTTACATTGCCTTACCCCTTGACTCTATAACTGCCCTTCATGTCGAGATTTCAAAACACCGACCTCTCCCTCCATGTAACTCTGCACAATACTTGCATCAGGTATGTATCGGTTCTTCACAAAACGTTAGAAAAAATTTCATATGCTTCTTGAAGGGTACACCCACCTCAGAAATATAGGGCTGGACAACTTGACCTCAAAAACCAAATGAACAATCAAATGGACCATTATATCAAATAATTAGGGGGAAAGTACATCTTCATCCGACACAAAACATCGACTATTATCGACTGCAACCGGTCTAGCTTCAAACCTAATTATTTTGGAACATATAGACTTGAAGGGAAAAAAATTTTGTAATGCACAATCTTACATGAGAAGGCAATGACGACCTAATAGCAATGGCATTCAATTACTGGATTAAGTTGTGGCAGGTTTGTGTTTTAAAACCAACCATCTTCAACTCCATGAGAGATTCACATGAAATTATGTTAGAAAAAAATCCCTTGACACCCTCACACTCCTTAGGGTCTCACATTACAATTTCTTCTCTGACTAAGACATAGGATAGCAAGCAGATGGAAGATAACAATCATCACCACTCATGGCCGGCCCCAACTGCTCTTAATTTCCATTTCAAGCAAATCAAGCCGAGCCTTCACCCATTAATTTTTTTTACCCAGGGTATTCAACAATGTCCCAACCAAAGAATCACACACCTTCTTATCAATGTGCATTACATCAATACATTGTCTTATGTCCAAGTGCTTCCAATAAAGAATGTTGAAAAAATGGAGCATTTCTTCCAACTTCCTTCACTTGTAACTCTACATTTCCTCTTCCCAAATTTTTTAGGAAACTCCCTAACTCTTTCATAAACCTCAAGACCCATTAATAGTAATGGTGCCTGTCTATTCTCCACTTCCCCATTGAACCATTTTTTTGCCGATCGCCAAGGGTGAACCTCGGGAAGAAACCGCCCATGGCCTAGATATATGGGTTTACATTAGTGCTTCTATTGACAAATGATGTTTACTTCTCACTCACTGGACAAGCATAGTGCCCTTTCACCGAGTACCCGGACAAATTCCCATATGTGGAAAAATAATATATTGTACAAAACACTAAGGCCTTCAATGTGATAAAAAATTTGGCGCTAACATCGTACGTGTGGACACCATCATTGAAAAACGTTAATAAATCATCCACTAGAGGAGCAAGGTAAACATATATATCATTACTAGGTTGTTTAGGCCCTAATATCATTATTGATAGCAACACATACTTTCATTTCATTGTCAATCACGAAGGGAGGTTGTAAATCACCAACATAACGGGCCACAAAATATGTATGTTGCTCATATTACCAAATGGATTCATTCCATTGGTAGAAAATTCTAGTCTCAAATGGCAAGGCTCGACACCAAATTCAGGGTATATAGCATCAAGTTTATTTCACTACTCACCGTCCAACATATGTTTAATCACGTCATCCGCCGGTCGATCTCTTTCAGCATGTCATCGCAATAACTTTGCATCTTCTTTGCAAGCCAACAACTTCTTCAAATGGGGAATAGAGAGATACTATGACACTTTAGTCGTTGTCCTTTTATTCTAATTCAAGTTAACATCCTCCCCAACTATAATTTCTCTCCGCTTTAACTTTTACCAAGACTCACCACGAAACAGACATTTGTCAGGGTCCTCATCCTTTGCCTCCTGATACAATATACATTCGTTTGGACAAGCATGTATTTTTTTCAATATCGTTTCCATAGGACAAATAATTCTTTTTGTGACCTACAAAATGTCGGGCAAATTATTACCTCATGGAAGCAACTTCCTAACTAATTCAAGAGTCTATGTCATCCCTTTATTAGTCCACCCTTATTTCTCTTTCAAATTCATCATTCATAAAGTGGCACTCAAAACCGAATGTTTTGAACCATCGTACAACACCATTTTCTTGTCATTATGTAAAGCTTCTAGGACTTCGGGCTTACCATGGAATTCTGTAGAAACATCCTCCACCATCTCCTTGAATCCATCATTTGCATCTAAATCCTCATATTCTTTATGGCTTACAACTTCAACCCTAGTTGGGTCAACCTCCCCGTGCAACGCCCAAGAGGTGTAACTAGTTTGAAACTCACTGATGACGAGATGTTCACGTAACTTCTTCCTACCCAAAAATACATCATCCCTACCATAATTACTTGGGCACGTGCTTGCACCATGCCATTCTTTAAAGCATGTTCAAAAGCTACCACAATAAAGGATTCTACCAAAAGGATGCAATAGGACGATTTTCTCAAATCTCTACCAATCAATTCAATTCAATCAATAGCTAATAAGCTAAAATAAAATGAAAATAACAACCCCATGAGGATGATACAACACAAAACACTAGCTCTCAACACATGGTTTCAAACCAAAATCACATTTCTTCCATTAAAGTAATAGAATTGTAGAAATTTACATACCTTTTACAATGGCCAAAGGATGCTACATTAGTTCTTCATGAAGCTGAAAGTAAAATTTCTTTCACTCAAGTGAGGTTTTAAAACTACAATGACCAAAAATGACAGCATTAATGACCATCCGACAAATTTCCAAAGTTGGAACCTAGATACTAAACCCTATCAGCAAAACTGATTCAATTATAAAGTCGGAACATGGGAACTAAAGAACTCCCAAAATCGTAAATAAACTTTGGTCTTTTTCAATGCTATGAACTGCATATACAGAGATTATAAGATCTCTATGTTCCTCTTTCCGAACTCAGAACCTATTATAAAGAAATGAGGTTTGGTACAATCACCTTTAATCTTAAACTGTCTTTATTTTGATTTAATCAAAGATGGTACTCGGATAATCGCCTTCTAAATTGACCTAACCTCCTTTTGAAAGTTTAGAGACCCAATTGGACAGAGTCTTGATTTCGGAACCTATTCAGACGGTTCCTCAAAAAAACAATGCAATCGACGATGAATGATGTCATTAATCAAACACTCTCCACTAGTGAAGTCGCAAATTGCATGATAGTTCAGGGGATCTAAAGGAGATTCGAAGGGAAGCCAATATGATGTGTCGGAGAGCTACCAACCATCATGTGAGCTTACCAAACCCCCGTAGAACCCAAACAACAAAAACACTATTCAGCCTAGTATACAGACATGAAGTAGTCTTCCTTGCAGAGACATGCATCCCAAGCCAAATAACCATCAACTATGATGATATCAACAACCTGAAAAGATTAGAGTAAATCTAGATATCCTCGAAGAGCACAGGAAAATTGCGACTATCAGAGAGGCCAGATACAAATTGAAGGTGGCAAAGTCATACAATGACCGAGTTAAAATAACCCTGTTCAAAGTAAGAGACCCAGATCTTCAAAAAAAATGAAGCCAGTTACCCAAAAAAAACTCTTCCCCAAATGGGAAGGACCGAACAAAGTTACGAAAGTTTACAAATCCAATAGCTACTCCCTAGCATGGATGGAAGAGACACATTTCCCAAATACATGACACATGGCCAACCTTAGGAAATACCATGTGTAAGCCTAGGGTTCCACATGTGGACGTATTGTAATAGGTCTCGATATAATCGCTGGTCATGCTTTCTAATTCCTGACACGAAATGATTGTGCATGCACATACATAAACAAAAACATCTTCTTGGAGGCAAAACATTATGTGTCTAACAAGCAACCTATAGAGGTACCTCCCCACCTTGTCACTTAAGCAGAAAAATCACTCATGTCTTCGTAAATAAGAGTAAATCCCCACATCGCTACTTAAGCATGAAAATTACTTGCGTCTTTGAAAATATGAGTATATCCCACCTCACAACTTAAGCAAGAAATCACCAAGGGCCTTGCAAATACAAGTATATCCCCAACTCACGGTTGAAACAAGAAAATCACCTAATGCTTGCAAACAAGGTTGAAACCTCATGCCCAACGTGGGAAGGGCCACACAAAATCGTGGAGGTATACAAATCCAACAGTTACTCCATGCTCAGGATGGACGAGACACCTATTCCAAATACGTGGCATGTAACCAGCCTTAGGAAATACCACGTGTAAATATGTAGTACCTACATGGACGTATTGTACATAGGTCTTGATATTATCGCAGACTAAGAACTCCAAAATATTGAGGCATGAAATGATCGTGATTGTATATATATAAATGAAAACATCTTTTCAGAGGCAACAAATAGTGTACACAAATAAGAGAAAATGCCCCACCCAACGACTCAAGTAGGAAAATTACTTGCGGCTTTGCAAAATAAGGGCTAACGCCCCACCCCGCGGCTTAAGCAGGTAAATCACATGCGACTTCGTAAAATGAGGGGAAAAGCCCCACCCCCGTGACTTAAGTAAGAAAATCACGTGCGTCTTCGCAAAATAAGGGCAAACGTTCCTCCCTGCGACTTAAGCAGGAAAATCACCTGCGGCTTCACAAAATAAGGGCAAACGCCCCACCCTGTGACTCATGCAGGTAAATCATGTGCGACTTTGCAAAATTAGGGCAAACGCCCCACCCCGTAACTCAAGCGGGCAAATCACGTGCTGCTTTGCAAAATAAGAGCAAACACCCGACCTCGCTACTCAAGAAATCAAATCACCTACGGCTTCGCAAAATAAGGGCAAACACTCCAGTCCGAGACTCAAGCAGGAAAATCACCTCTCACTTTGAAAAATAGGGGAAATGCCCACCCCACAACTTAAGCAAGCAATTCACCCGCTACTTTGCAAAATAAGGGTCATGCTCCACTTACTAACTTATGTTGTGACACTACCCACCGCATCACAACATGCAAGGTCAGTCCGCTCCAAGCGCATAGGGAACACACCTTCCACTAAAAAGTATTGAATGGGAATCCACCATAACTCAATGTCATCACAAATGTAAGCTGATATTAGGGGTGGATTCGATATGGTGACCATCACTTTTTACCAATACCACGTACCATACCAACAATGTCAATATATTATTTTTAAAAACCAATACCATACCAAATCTTTGGCATACAAACACATCGGTATACACAAAAGTTGGTTGGTATCGGTACGATATGGTATAATACCACCGAATATAAGTTATAATGAATTAATTATTTGCTCATAAAACAAATTGTAAATAATTAAAATTATAATCATAATTTTAGAAAATTAAATATTCTCTAATCATAATAGAAAAGTAAAATAACATCAAAATAAGAACTATATTAAGTCGAGAAATTCTCTTGTTAGATCAACTAATGGTCGACCAATTATAAAAAACACAGTTTCAATAATTTTTAAGGTTGCACTATAATTATTTATACATTACGATACATTTTTAAAAAAAAAGTAAAATTATAGGATGTAACCTTTTTAAAACAAATAAAAACAACATCAAATTCCCTCATTAGTTACATCAAATATAAAATGTCTCCGTCCAACGATTGCTCGGTCTAAAATAAGACTCTGGGTAATAAGTAAGTTATAATAAATAAAAGAGAATTATGATTTTAATTTTTTTGTAAGGTTTAGAACAAAAATGTGAGTTGTCAAGAAATCTTGTTTAAGAAAATATTTTAAACTTTTACCAATACCCAACATATTGGAAAAAAATATAAATTACATATTTAAATTATTAATTTGGTTATAATATTAACGAATGACCAGGTCTTATAACTAAACAAAAGCTCAAGTTTCACATAATATTAGTTATATTTTTAATATATAAATATGTGGTACGGTACGGTAATACAATGTTAATATTTTCTCAATACCATTACCATACCATCAAAAATGTGTGGTACAGTACTACCATACCACATCATCAGTTACCAACATTTTTAGTACAAATGGTACGTGGTTCGGTTGGTTGGTTGGTTGGTATGGTATTTTGGCTCAAAATGCCAGCCCAAATTAAAACATCACAATAGCACACATAACATCAATGGAAACTACATTGAGAAACATCAAATACATTATTTAAAACATCAATATCAAAATTTAAAAACATCAACAGTACACACTAAAATGTCAAAAGTACAAAACTGAACATCAATTGCATACTTCAATATGAAAACACCACAAGAACCAAACACTGAAATTATAGCATCACACCGACACACATAAAAAATACTTAAAACCTAAAGCATGAAACATCAAACAGAAAACGAGAAACATCAACAACAATATCTAAAACATCACATCAGAAAAATTACAAAATTTACAGTTCCTACTTCATTCTCGATTGAAACAACAGTGAGCAAGTATTCTTAGACATCTAAAAAATAGCAACAACACAAAAATTAGCACAAATTGTAACAAAACCCTAAGACATCACACACAATCAAATACAACAAAATTGAACATCAATTGCACACTTAAAACACTACAAGCATCAAATACTGAAATTAAAAC
>JAULKM010145413.1:0-17803 GCA_032355605.1 Rubia tinctorum | reverse complement strand
TAAATGGTCTAGTTTTATTGAATCTTTTCCTTATGTGTTGCGATACAAGAAGGGTAAAGAAAATGTTGTTGCTGATGTTTTAGTCGTAGACATGTATTACTCACAAGTTTGGAATGTTTCTTTTTCGGATTATCTTTTGTGCGAGAATTATATGCTACTGATCCTGATTTTTCATTTGTCTATGCTGCATGCAAAAAAGGTTCATTTGGTAAATATTTTTGGCATGATGGTTTTTTATTCATGAATAATAGGTTATGTGTTCTTCAATGTTCTATGTGTGAATTACTTGTTAGATAAGCTCATTCAGGTGGTTTAATGGGACAATTTAGTGCATTAAAAACTTACAATTTGTTGAAGGAGCATTTTTATTGGCCGAAAATGCCTTTTGCTATTGATAGGATTTGTAGGAATTGTATTGATTGCTTAAAGGCTAAGTTTAAGGCTAAGCCGCATGGTGTATATACTCCTTTACCGGTTCCTACACATCCTTAGGTTAATATTTCTATGGACTTTGTTCTCGGATTACCACGATCCCAAGCAATTAATGATTCTATATTTGTGGTTGTTAATCGATTCTTAAACATGGAACATTTTATTCCTTGTAGGAAGACAGGTGATGCAAAACATGTCGTAGATTTATTTTTCAAATAAGTGGTCCATCTCCATGGAATTCCTGCGTCAATTGTGTCTAATAGGGATGTAAAATTTTTGTACTACTTTTGGAATACCTTGTGGTGCAAGTTAGGAACAAAATTGTTGTTTTCTACGACAAGTCATCCGTAAACTGATGGTTAGACTAAGGTTACAAACCGTACACTAGAGGTACTCCCGCGCCAAAAGAATTTGAAGAATTGGGAAGTAGCAGAGTTTGCTTATAATCACACCGTTTATTCTACTACTTATTTACCTCGTTTTGAAATTAGTTATGGTTTTTTACTAACTACACCTCTTGATTTACTTCCTTTGAATTTTAAACAGGTGAAGAATTTAGATGGAGAAAAGAAGGTTGATTTTGTGAAGCGATTACATAAGAAGGTTCGATTGAAGATTGAGAGGGCTAATGCGCAGACTGCTGCACGCATAAACCCTAGTCGTCACATTGTACAATTCAAGGAGGGCGATTGAGTTTGGCTGCACTTGAGGAAGAAAAGGTTTCCAAATTCCCGGAAATCTAAACTAAGTCCGCATGGTGATGGTTCTTTTCAAGTGTTAGAACGTGTGAATGATAACGCCTACAAGATTGATCTACCCACCGATTATGGTGTTAGTACTACTTTCAATGTTGCTAATTTATATCCATTTCCCTTTGAAGATGATTCAGTTTCGAGGGCGAAACCTTTCGACCACAAAGGGAATGATAGAGATCCCAAAATGATTGCCACCATAAATGAAGACATTCCACGTCTTGATCAAACATTTAAGGGATATGTTCGGGATCCTCTAAGTGATATGTCTGGATCAATGACAAGGTCAAGGATGAAGCTTAGGGATGCAACATTGAATGTTTTGATGGATCAACTTCATGATGAAGAATTAAAGAGGAAGTCGGCCAGGGCTTGGATTAATTATTCAAGCTTGTCGATTAACTGAATACATCGTGAAGAAGACTGTACTTTTTTTTCCACTGGTTTTTTAATGAGGTAGTGTGATCATTGTAAATTACTATTTTAGTCCAATAAACTTGGCCATGTGGGCTTTTGAAGAGTTAATATTTTTGAAAATCAGTCCATCAGGGTTTTTGAAAATTGCCTTTTATTCTGATTAGAATTAGATTTGGTAAAATTAGATAAGGAAATATTCCTCTAGTCTAATTCTAATAGGGCCGACCAAATTAGGATTATTTTTGTGAGTTTTAGTTAGATATGATTTTAGCTTCTTAAACCTGCAATAAGTTGATTCAGATTCCAATTGTGATTAGGGTTTGAGTTGTGCGAAACTCTCCCTATAAATAAAGGGGATAACCTATGGTTTTAAACAACCTTTTATCAATCAAATATTCAGAATTTTGAGTTATACTCATTATCTTCATTGTTGCTTAATCTTGCAGGTTAATTAAGTTTCAATATACTTTGTGAGCTAATCCTGCGGGCTAGTTAGTAATCAAAGAAACTGTGTGATCTAAACCTGCGGGCTATTTAGAGAGCAAGTCGGAATTGAGTGTACCCTGCGGGCTAGACGTTTGAATTTCGTGTGATATAAGTAGGTTGGGTGAGATTCCTACTTGTGTCAAAGACCTGATATTTCGCAATTCAGAATTTTCGCAAGGAGATTCATATCAAACTATGTATCAACACGATAATTTTTTGATGATTTAATAGACTATGTAAAAAGAGAAAATATCCTTCTCCAAGAGATGATAAGGCTACTTGTTGGACACAATAATTATCGATTCTATGTTGGTGTTTTATATCAAATAGGGTCACACGTGACACACGATAGCATTTATTTTATTCAAATATTTAAATAATATTTACTTGGTCACCAGTTGTAAATTTTATATTGATGGACATTTTGTTGAGTATATTAAATGCATAGGATAAAAAAAGATTTACGGTTATGTTTTTTACTATTATAGGATTAGAGTATATTAATAGCTTATTGGGCTGGGGCGTCACAAAATATGCACACACATGACACACAATATTTTTATTTTATAAATTTTGCAATTATTTATTTATTTATTTATATCAACTAGCACTGAAAAGTTCAATAGGTTTCGGAGAAAAGAATAGAAGCATTAGTAGCAATGTATAAATCAGTTTATAACCATTTCATATTATGTACAGTCATATTTAACTTTGTCATCATCATTTATCTTAATTAATTTGGCAATGGTGTAAATAATGAGATCAAATTTGTCACTTGCTTTTCATCAAGTTCTAGCTTGAACTTCAAACCAATGTAGTTCTCAATAATAGCACTTCTAAAAGACTTCTCATGTAAGGGAATACACCCCTTAAAGTTTCTAAATTTCATATGTTCAGGGAATTACCCACAAAAAGTAGATGGTTCTAAGTACATACTTCCTCCAGATGTAAACTCATAGACACCGCACACGGTATAGAAGCTTCAATTCTAAGTTGAAAGAGAATAGTTTTGTACAAGGCTTAATCTTCTCAGTACAACTTCCATTCCACCAATGGGAACACCCAAAATACAACATTAGAAACACTCCGACATTGTTTTACCATTACACTTTAATATGTAACCGGGTAGCTAATTTTAATGTATTGTATAGATGCACCCCTTCCATCTCAAAGGTAGATTCAATTTAACCAAAAAATATTGTGACATCGTGATCAAAACACTCAGAAACTAAGTGAGTTTAGAAGATAGCAAGGACGAGGTCATACAATGTAAAATGTTGTGAAATATTGTTACAATGTAATATTTAATAATGTTGACCACTAATCTGTAAACCTTATTAATAGAATAAAATTAAAATATCTTTCAATTTCGATCACAAAAGAAAATTCATTTCAAGATATGAAATTTTTGTGTCCTAAGTTCTAAATCCATCCTCAAATTCAAAAAAATCTTTGAGTTTCTTAATTTGTAATTGTAATTTCTTTTGAAATAATTCTATATTAGAGAACAACGAAAATAAAAGAATAACCAATAGTAGAGAAGCTCAAGAGTTACGATACACGAGATGGAGAGATATCGTGAGAGTATTTAAAAAATATGTATCAAAACAATCTTTGTTCGATGATTTAATAGACTATGTAAACAAAGAAAAGATCCTTCTCCAAGAGAAGACAAGGCTGCTTGTTGGACACTATAATTTTCCATTCTATGTAGGTTTTTTGTATCAAATAGGCATGCCCGTGACACACGATATCATTTATTTTGTTGAAATATTTAAATAATGTTTACTTTGTCACATGTAAATTTTATATTGATGAACATTTTGTTGAGTATATTAATAGCATAGGATAAAAATTGTTCTACGGTTATGTTTTTGACTATTATAGTATATTAATAGCATATTGAAATGGGACGTCACAAAATACACACACATGACACACACTAATTTTTTTCGAAATATTGCAATTATTTTTTATTTGTTTGTTTTTACTTCAACTAGCATTTAAAAGTTCAACAGGTTTTGAAGAAAAGACTAGAAGCATTAGTAGAAATGTATAAATCAGTTTATAACCATTTAATCAATGTACAATCATATTGAACTTCGTCATCGTCATTTATCCTAATTACCTTGGCAAATGTGCAAATAATGAGATCAAATTTGTCACTTGCTTTTTCTCAAGTTCTAGTTTGTAATTCAAACCAGTGTAGTTCTTCTTAATAGAAATTCTAAAAGACTTCTCATGCAAGGGAATACACCCCTTAAAGTTTCTAAATTTGACATGTTCAGGGAATTTCCCACCAAAAGCAGCTGGTTCCATGTACGTACTTCCTGCAGATGTAGCCTCACAGACATTGCACACGGTATAGAATGTTCAATTCTAAGTCGAACAAGAATAGTTTTGTACCAGGCTTAATATTCTCAGTATAACTTACATTCCACCCATGGGAACACCCAAAACATGACATTGGAAACACTCCGACTTTGTTTTACCATTACTCTTTAATATGTAGCCCGCTAGAGAATTCCAATATATTGTATCAATGCTCCCCTTCCATATCAAATAAATATCCTATTTAAGCAACAAAAGATTGTAACCTCATGATCAAAACACTTGGAAACTGAGGGAGTTTAGAAGAAAGCGAGGGCGAGGTCATACAATGTAAAATATTGTTACAATGTAATCTTTAATAATGTTGACAACTAATTTGTAAATCTTATTAATTAAATACAGTTAAAATATCTTTTAAATTTGTTTAACAACGGAAATTAATTTCAAGATCTAAATTTTTTGTGTCCTAAGTTCTAAATCCTTCCTAAAATTCAAAAACTCTTTTAAGTTTCTTAATTTATAATTGTAATTTCTTTTGGAATAATTCTAAATTGCAGAACAACGAAAACAAAACATTCAACAGTGGTAGAGATACTCAAGAGTTACGATACACGAGATGGATTGATATCTTGAGAGTATTTAAAAACTATGTTTCAAAACAATCTTTGTCTGATGATATAATAAACTATGTAAACAGAGAAAAGATCCTTCTCCAAGAGAAGGCAAGGCTGCTTGTTGGACACTATAATTATCCATTCTATGTAGGTATTTTGTATCGAATAGGCACGAACGTGACACACAATTGTACTTATTTTATTCAAATATTTAAATAATATTTACTTGGTCACATGTTGTAAATTTTATATTGATGAACATTTTTTTGAGTATATTAATAGCACAGGATAAAAAAAGATTTAAGGTTATGTTTTTTACTATAATAGTATATTAATGGCATATTTGGTTGGGAGTCACAAAATATGCACACACATGACACACACTATTTTTTATTTTAGAAACATTGCAATTATTTTTTATTTGTTTTTTTTACTTCAACTAGCATTGAAAAGTTCAATAGGTTTCGCGGGAACGACTAGAAACATTAATAGGAATGTATAAATTAGTTTATAACCATTTCATATTATGTACAATACAGTCATATTCAACTTCGTCATCGTCATTTATCGTAATTACCTTGTTAATGGTACAAATAATGCGATCAATTTTGTCACTTGCTTTTCATCAAGTTCTAGCTTGAACTTCAAACCAATGTAGTTCTCAACAATAGCACTTCTAAAAGATTTCTCATGCAAGGGAATACACCCCTTAAAGTTTCTAAATTTCACTTGTTTTGGGAATTATCCACCAAAACCAGCTGGTTTCAAGTACATACTTCCTTCATATGTAGCCTCATAAACACCGCACACGGTATAGAACTTCAATTCTAAGTTGAACAAGAATAGTTTTGTACAAGGTTTAATCTTTTCTGAACAACTTCCATTCCACCTATGGGAACACCCCCTCCTACGGCTTTGCTTTACCATTACACTTTAATATGTAACCAGGTAGCTAATTTGAATATATTGTATTGATAAACCCCTTCCATCTCCAAGATAGATCCAATTTAAGAAAAAAATATTGTGACCTCATGATCAAAACACTCAGAAACTGAGTGAGTGTAGAAGAAACCGAGGACAAGGTCATACAATGTAAAATGTTGTGAAATATTCTTACAACGTAATCTTTAATAATGTTGACAACTAATTTGTAAAGATTATTAATTAATAGAATTAAATTAAAATATCTTTCAATTTCGATCACAAAAGGAAATTCATTTCAAGAACTGAATTTTTTGTGTCCTAAGTTCTAAATCCATCATCAAATTCAAAAAATCTTTGAGTTTCTTAATTTGTAATTGTAATTTCTTTTGAAATAATTCTATATTAGAGAACAAAGAAAATAAAATAATTACCAATAGCAGAGACGCTCAAGAGTTACGATACACAAGATGGAGAGATATCTTTAGAGTATTTAAAAACTATGCATCAAAACAATCTTTGTATGATGATTTAATAGACTATGTAAACAGATAAAAGATCCTTCTCCAAGGGAAGGCAAGGCTACTTGTTGGACATTATAATTATCCATTCTACATAGCTGTTTTGTATCAAATAGGCACGCACGTGACACACGATAGCATATATTTTATTGAAATATTTAAATAATATTTACTTGGTCACATGTTGTAAATTTTATATTGAAGAACATTTTGTTGAGTATATTACTAGCATAGGATAAAAATTGATTTATGGTTATATTTTTGACTATTATAATATTATAGTATATTAAATGCATATTGAACTAGGACATCACAAAATATACACACATATGACACACACTAGGTTTATTTAAGAAATATTGCAATTATTTTTATTTGTTTTTTTACTTCAACTAGCATTTAAAATTTCAACATGTTTTGGAGAAAAAACTACAAGAATTAGTAGGAATTTATAAATTAGTTTATAACCATTTCATTCATTGTACAATCATATTGAACTTCGTCATCGTCATTTATCCTAAATACCTTGGCAAATGATGAGATCAAATTTGTCACTTTTTTTTTTTCCATCAAGTTCTAGCTTGTAATTCAAACAAGTGTAGCTCTCCTTAATAGCACTTCTAAAAGAATTCTCATGCAAGGGAATACACCCCTTAAACTTTCTAAATTTGACAAGTTTAGGGAATTTCCCACCAAAAGCAGCTGGTTCCAAGTACGTACTTCCTGAAGATTTAGCCTCAAAGACGTCACACACGGTATAGAAGCTTCAATTCTAAGTCGAACAAGAATAGTTTTGTACCAGGCTTAATCTTCTCAATACAACTTCCATTCCACCTATAGGAACACCCATAACACGACATTGGAAACACTCCGTCTTTGGTTTACCATTACACTTGAATATGTAACTCGCTAGCCAATTCAAATATATTGTATTGATGCACCCCTTCCATCTCAACGGTAGATCCAATTTAAGCAACAAACGACTGTGATTCATGATCAAAACTCTTAAAAACTGAGGGAGTTTAGTAGACAGTGAGGACGAGGCCATATAATGTAAAATGTAGTGAAATATTGTTACAATGTAATCTTTAATAATGTTGACCACTAATCTGTAAAGCTTATTAATAGAATAAAATTAAAATATCTTTCAAATCCGCTTACAAAAGGAAATTCATTTCAAGATCTGAATTTTTTGTGTCCTAAGTTATAAATCCATCCTAAAATTCAAAAAATCTTTGAGTTTCTTATTTTATAATTGTAATTTCTTTTGAAACAATTCTATATTGAAGTTAACGAAAATAAAACATTCACCCATGGTACAGACACTCAAGAGTTACAATACAAGAGATTTATAGATATTTTGAGAGTATTTAAAAACTATGCATCAAAACAATCTTTGTATGATGATTTAATAGACTATGTAAACAGAGAAAAGATCCTTCTCTTAGAGAAGGTAAGGCTGCTTGTTGGACACTATAATTATCCATTCTACGTAGGTGTTTTGTATCAAATATGCACCCATGTGACACAAGATAGAATTTATTATATTGAAATATTTAAATAATATTTACTTGGCCACATGTTGTAAATTGTAAATTGATGAACATTTGTTAAGTATATAAATGGTAAAGGATAAAAATTGATAAACAGTTATGTTTTTTTACTATTGTAGTATTATAGTATATTAATATCATATAGGAATGAGGCATCACAAGATATGCAAACACATGACACCCACTAGTTTTATTTTAGATATATTGCAATCATTTTTTTAACTTCAATTAGCATTGAAAAGTTCAACAAGTTTTGGAGAAAAGACTAGAAGCATTAGCAGGAATGTATAAATCAGTTTATAACCATTTCATTCTATGTACAATTATATTCAACTTCGTCATCGTCATTTATCCTAATTACCATGGCAATGATGCAAACAATGAGATCTAATTTGTCACTTGTTTTTCATCAAGTTCTAGCTTGTAATTCAAGCCATTGTAGTTCTCCTTAATTGCACTTCTAAAAGACTTTTCATGCAAGGGAATACACCCCTTAAAGTTTCTAAATTTCACATGTTTATGGAATTTCCTACCAAAAGCAGCTGGTTCCAAGTACGTACTTCCTTCAACGGGTTCCAAGTATGTACTTCCTTCATATGTAGCCTAATATATTGTATCGATGCACCCCTTCCATCTCAAAGGTAGACCCAATTTAAGCAACAAAATATTGTGACCTCATGATCAAAACACTCGAAAACTGAGGGAGTTTAGAAGAAAGCGAGGGTGAGATCATACAATGTAAAGTGTTGTGAAATATTGTTACAGCGTAATGTTTAATAATGTTGACAACTAATCTGTAAAGCTTATAAATTGAATAGAATTAAAATATCATTCAAATTTGGTAACAAAAGGAAATTCATTTCAAGATCTGAATTTTTTGTGTCCTCAGTTCTAAATCCATCCTAAAATTCAAAAAAATCCTTGAGTTTCTTAATTTATAATTTGTAATTGTAATTTCTTTTGAAATAATTCTATGTTGGAGAATAATGAAAATAAAACATGCACCAATGGTAGAAACACTTAAGAGTTATGATACACGAGATTGGTAGATATCTTGAGAGTATTTAAAAACTATGTATCAAAACAATCTTTGTCTGATGATTTAATAGACTATGTAAGCATAGAAAAGATCCTTCTCCAAGAGAAGGTAAGGCTGCCTGTTGGACACTATAATTATCCATTCTACATAGGAGTTTTGCATCGAATAGGCACACACGTGACACACGGTATCATTTATTTTGTTGAAATATTTAAATAATATTTACTTGGCCACATGTTGTAAATTTTATATTGAAGAACATTTTGTTGAGTATATTAATAGCATAGGATAAAAATTGATTTACGGTTATGTTTTTGACTATTATAGTATATTAATAGCATATTGGATTGGGTCACAAAATATGCACACACATGACACACATTTTTTTAGAAATATTGCAAATATTTTTTATTTGATTTTTGCCTTCAACTAGCGTTGAAATATTCAACAGGTTTTGGAGAAAAGACTAGAAGCATTAGTAGGAATGTATAAATCAGTTTATAACCATTTCATTCTATGTACAGTCATATTCAACTTCGTCATCATCATTTATCAAACATGGCAACCAAAGTAAGTAATACACGAATAGAGCTATGTTTCACAAAAGGTTAGAAAACATCATTTAAATCAACACCACGGTAGCCCTTTGCAACCAATCATGCTCTGTACCTTACATCAACACCTGAAGTATATTTTTTTCTTTTGAAAACCCATTTGCAACCAATAATTTTCTTTCCCTCTGGTGCCATCACAAGATTCTATGTTCCATTCTTGTGTAGAGATTCCATCTCTTCATTCATAGACAACCATTTTTGAATTAGCACCTGACTACCTTTGAATTTGTGGAAGGTTACTTGTCTCCACCTGTTTCTTGTGCCACTGATAAAGCATATGCAACCAAGTTTTCATATCTCTAAGGTGGTCGAATGTCTCGTCTCGGTCTATTTCTAGCCATGAAATAATTCTTATCTCCTGGTTGATCTTCAACAAGTTCATGATTAGGTTCTTCAACCTCTTCTTGGGTTGGGTTTCTCCCCATAGAACCACCAATCTCTAACTCCACATGCTTTAGTGCACTATCCTCTTTCTCTGAATTACAAGGATTGCAAGACTCTATTCCAGGATGTAACATATAAGATTCATCAAATGTAACATCTCTACTAATTACAAATTTGGGTGATTTTGGATCAGGATACCACAATCTATATTCTTTCACCCTTGAAGCATAACCTAGGAAAATACATTTCTTAGCCCTAAGCTCTAGCTTTCTCTCATTAACATGTATATATGCTAGACACCCAAACATTATTAAATTAGAGTAATCAGCAGGAGTACCTGACCAAAATTCCTCCATAGTTTTGTAATCAAGAGGTGCACATGGAGAGCGGTTGACGATGTGACAAGCCATAGAGATGGCTTCAGCCCAAAAGTCTAATGTGAATTTGGCATTTGAGATCATGCATCGAGTTCTTTCCAAAAGAGTATGATTCATCCATTCTGCCACACCATTTTGTTGAGGCATCATTCTAACAGTGTGATGTCGAGCTATTCCTTCATTCTTGAAGAACTCATTGAATTCATTTCCACAAAATTCCAACCCATTATCTGTCCTCAGATGCCTAATTTGTTTTCCTGTCTGTTTTTCAATCAAGGTCTTCCATTTGTAAATGTTAAAAAAATATCACTTTTAAGCTTAAAAAAATATACCATACTTTTCTTGAATAATAATCAATAAAAGTAAGCATATATCTTGCGCCACCCTTAGAAGGAACATGAGAGGCCTCCTAACAATCAGAATGAATGTAATCCAAAGTACCTTTTGTTTTATGAACAACAGGTGAATGAAAGCTAACTCTTTTCTACTTTCCAAAAATACAATGTTCACGAAAGTCCAACTTACCAGTACTTTGACCACAAAGTAGACCTCTCTTGTTTAACAGTGTTGAGCCTTTCTTGCCCATATGTTCCAACCGCATATGCCATAATTTGGTGATGTCTTCATCTGAGGAAGTTGAGACGACCACTACCTCAGTAACAGTAGATTCCTGCAAAACATAGAAAGTACCAACTCTGCAAGCCTTCATTAGCTCAGAGCATCTTTACAAATTTTAAGAATTCCACTATCACTTGAATATCTATACCCAAAAGCATGAAGAGTGCCAAGAGAGATGGGATTTTTCTTTAAGTCCGGAATATGCCTAACATTAGTGAGTGTCCTAATAATGCCATCATAAATTTTGATTTGAATTATTTCCCTACCAAGAACATTACAAAGAGCATTATTACCCATTAAAATAATTCCACCATCCCATTCTTCATAAGTGGAAAAACACCCCCTATCATAACTCATGTGGTAAGAACAACCCAAATCTAAGAGCCACTCACTAGAAGACCTTTATTTATTATCCATGGCCACAAATATGATTCCATCACTCTCATCTTCTGGTACACTAGCTTCACCAGCATTGATTTAAAACAGTCAGCCTTAATGTGGCCCTTTTTCTTGCAATAGTTGCAAATTTTATTTTTGTATCTAGACTTCGACCTCCCTTTGGATCTACCACCTTCAGAATCTCTATTTTCATCTCTACCCCTAACAAACAAACTGTCAGCATGAGTTTTATTCAATTCCCCCGTAATGTCTCTATCAAAATGCTCTTTAGATTTTAATGCAGATTTTGTAGTATTATATGAGACTGACTCTTTCCATAAATCATTGTATCTCGAAAATACTTAAAGGATTAGGGAAGGGAACACAACAATAAAATGTCTTGATCTTCTTCATCAACTTTAGAATTTACATTCTACAATGATGGAATCAAATTTATCAAGATGTGAGAGGTGATTCTCCATTGTCTTCTTCATGTATTTAGATTTCAACTGATCCCACATACCTTTGGTGGTTCTCTCTCTAGCAACTTCCTACAAAACCTTGTTAGAGAGATTTAAAATAATGGCCGATCTAGCCTTCTTGTGTAGATCACCAAAATCTTCCGGCGGCATGTTCACTAGCCTTTCCTCCAATCCTTCAAGGGATAGCTCACATCCATCTTGGATTAGGATGGCTTCCATCTTGAGTCGCCACATACTAAAGTTTACACTCCGGTCGAACTTTTCAAAAGAAGTCCTTGTTACCATCATGGTGGCTAATAGATAAAAAATTAGTTGTGGCTCTAATACCAATTTATTAAGAATAAGAATCCCACAAGGTATCTATTAGCCTAAAAAGATGGATAACAAAGACAATGTAAAGAAAATAAAGGAAATAATGAACACAAAGATTTACGTGTTTTGGTCAAATTGACCTATATCCATGGCCGGAGGAGACGGAAAGCTTCACTATATGTGGATAAAGTATTACACCTATGAAGGAATTATGTGGAAAAATAAAGAAGAGTGTTTTGTCTTCTACAACTACAGAAGGAGAGTTAAAGGGAGAAGAAAGTAAGTAGCAATGGAATGCTATGCTTGAGGTGTCTTTGAACTAATCATTCCATCTCCTATTTATACTACTCCAAGTTCACCAATGGCTAAGATCTTTCAAACAAAACTTATCCCAAAATTCCAAGAAATCTTCCTTCTTCCTTCAAGCATTGATTGTGAACATTGAGTCCAAATGATTCTTGCCAAAAAATCATGATAGTTGAACCCCAATAATCAAAGAAATAATGCTTCAAATGTCTAAGAATATGATGAGAATAGTGTACCAATTTAATGCTTTGCATACTTGTCTTTTCTATTCTCTAAGGAAGTGAATGTTCATGGACAATTTGGGTGATGATCATTACTTTTATTTATAAATAAATTTATAACCATTTCATTCTATGTACAGTCATATTCAACTTCGTTATCGTCATTTATCCTAATTACCTTGGCAATGGTGCAAATAATGACATCAAATTTGTCACTTGCTTTTCATCAAGTTCTAACTTGAACTTTGAACCAATTTAGTTCTCCTTAATAGAACTTCTCAAAGACTTCTCATGCAAGGGAATACATCCCTTAAAGTTTCTAAATTTCACATGTTCAGGGAATTTCCCACCAAAAGCAGATGGTTCCAAGTACGTACTTCCTTCAGATGCAGCCTCATAGACACCGCACACGGTATAGAAGCTTCAATTCTAAGTCAAACAAGAATAGTTTTGTACCAGGCTTAATCATCTTAGTACAACTTCCATTCCACCCATGGGAACACCCAAAACATGACATCGGAAACACTCTAGATTTGTTACCGTTACACTTATGAAACCCCCTAGCTAAGTTAAATAAATTGTATCGATGCACCCCTTCTATCTCAACGGTAGATCCAATTTAAGCAACAAAAGATTGTGACCTCGTGATCAAAAACTTGGAAACTGAGGGTGTTTAGAAGAAAGCGAGGAAGAGGTCATACAATGTAAAATGTTGTGAAATATTTTTAATCTTTAATAATGTTGACAACTAATCTATAAAGCTTATTAATCGAATATAAATAAAATATCTATCAAATTCACTTACAAAAGGAAACTCACTTCAAGATCTGAATGTTTTTTGTCCTAAGTTCTAAATCCTTCCTAAAATTCAATTTTTTTAAGTTTATTAATTTATAATTGTAATTTATTTTTAATTAATTCTATATTAAAGAAAAACGAAAATAAAGAAATAACCATAGTAGAGATTCTAAAGAGTTACAGTACACGAGATGGATAGATATTTAGAGGGTATTTGAAAACTATGTATTGAAACAATCTTTGTCTGATGATTTAATAGACTATGTAAACAGATATAAGATCCTTCTCCAAGAGAAGGTAAGGCTACTTGTTGGAAACTATTATTATCCATTCTATGTAGGTGTTTTGTATCAAATTGGCATGCACGTGACACACGATAGCATTTACTTTATTGAAATATTTAAATAATATTTACTTGGTCACATGTTGTAAATTTTATATTGATGAACATTTTGTTGAGTATATTAATAGAAAAGGATATAAATTGATTTTACGGTTATGTTTTTGACTATTATAGTATATTAATAGCATACTGAACTTGGGCGTCACAAAATGTGCAATTATTATTATTATTATTATTTATTTCAACTAGCATTGAAAAGTTCAAGAGGTTTCAGAGAAAAGACTAGAAGCATTAGTAGGAATGTATAAATCAGTTTATAACCATTTCATTCTGTGTACAGTCATATTCAACTTCGTCATCATTATTTATCCTAATTACCTTGGCAATGGTGCAAATAATGAGATCAAATTTGTCACTAGCTTTTCATCAATTTCTAGCTTGTAATTCAAACCAGTATAGTTTTACTTAATAGAACTTTTAAAAGACTTCTCATGCAAGGGAACACACCCCTTAAAGTTTCTAAATTTCACTTGTCCAGGGAATTTCCCACCAGAAGCAGCTGGTTCCAAGTATGTACTTCCTTCAGATGTAGCCTCGTAGACATCACACACGGTATAAAGCTTCAACTCTAAGTCGAACAAGAATAGATTTGTACCAGGCTTAATATTCTCAGTAAAATTTCCATTCCACCCATGGGAACACCCATAACACGAAATTGGAAACACTCCGTCTTTGTTTTACCATCACACTTTAGTATGTAACCAGCTAGCTAGTTGGAATATATCGTAACGATGCATCCCTTCCATCTCAAAGGTAGATCCAATTTAGGCAACAAAAAATTGCGACCTCATGATCAAAATACTCAGAAACTGAGGGAGTTTAGAAGAAAGCAAGGACGAGGTCATACAATGTAAAATATTGTGAAATATTGTTAAAATGTAGTTTTTAATAATGTTGACAACTAATCTGTAAAACTTATTAATAGCATATAATTAAAATATCTTTCAAATATGCTTACGTAAGGAAATTCAATTCAAGATCCAAAATTTTTGTATCCTAAGATCTGAATCCTTCCTAAAATTCCAAGAGTCTTTGAGTTTCTAACTAATAATTATAATTTATTTTAAAAATAACAAAAATAAAATAATAAATAGTAGAGATGCTCAAGAGTTACGATACATGAGAAGTATAGATATCTTGAGAGTTTTTAAAAACTATGTATCGAAACAATCTTTGTTAGATGACTTAATGGACTATGTAAATAGAGAGAAGATCCTTCTCCAAGAGAAGGCAAAACTACTTGTTGGGCACTATAATTATCCATTTTATGTAGGTGTTTTGTATCAAATAGGCACGCATATGACAAACGATAACATTTATTTTAATGAAATATTCAAATAATTTTTACATGGCCACTTGTTGTAAACTTTACATTCATGAAAATTTTGTTGAGTATATTAATAGAATAGGATAAAAATTGTGTTACGACTATGTTTTTGAGTATTATGGTGTTATAGTATATTAATATCATATTGGGCTAGGGCATCACAAAATTGCACAAGCATACACACATAAGTTTTTTTAGAAATATTGCAATGATTTTTTTAATTTTACTTTAACTATCATTGAAAAGTTCAACAAGTTTCAGCATAAGTACTAGAAACATTAATAGCAATGTATAAGTCAGTTTCTAACCATTTCATTCGATGTCCAATCATATTTAACTTCTTCATCGTCTTTTATCTTAAATGCATCGAACTAAATATGTGATTTGGAAAATCTATTTTGTGCAGGACCTGCTGAGCCTCAAAGATTTTCTCACTTGGAAGAAGCTATAAAACAAAGAGTTGTTCTTTCAAACATCGAGGGATGATATAACACGCTTAGAATCAGGAGGAGGAGGATGAACAAGTGCAAGTTCAGTCTAAAGGAAGGACCTGTAATGCTAGAATTGAAGTCCGTAAGCCTAATAAATCTATGTCGAGAGGGGACTGTGTACACGATTATCTTTGTACCAGTTTTAATCTTCCGAAGAACTCCACTTCAACCCACGGTAACACCGAACATATGATATTAGAAACACTCCGGATTTGTTACCATTTATATCAAACAGGAATGCACGTGACACATGATAGCATTTGTCTTATTGAAACAGTCAAAACATTTTTACCTGGTCTCAAAATTAAGTTACAATTATGTTTATTATATAAAAATCCCCTAAATATTGGGCTAGGGCTTAACAAAATATGCTCGCACATGACACGTACTAGACTTTTTAAAAAAGAAATATTCCAATAATTTTTATAATTTTTCCCAATTAAACTTCAAGTAGAATTGAAAAGTTTACTAAGTTTCAGCATTACAAGAGATCACACTTATTACTTGGCCCCTTTTACCTCGTTTTTTTGTTAACACCAAATAACCGAGGTAAAAATTTCTTTTACCTTGGTTCTTTTTCCGAATTAAAAGATATCATTTACCCCAGTTATAAAAAAAAATTTAAATAATGTCTTTTTAACTTTGGTTCTCTCAAAGTAAATAATATTACTGAGGCAAGTGCAATGTTGCACATGTTGTATTCACACATGTACCGATTTTGCATTAAACTTCATTTGCTCCAACATGTAGTCTGACTATCTACCGAATTCGCTGGTATATGAAAGATACGTTAAAGTAACGAATTTGACGGTGTTAGAAAAATATGAACACTAAAGATGGTTTTCGTGCGCTTATCTCCGTTTTGGTGTCTATCTCCTCCCAATATCTCGTCATCACGATTAATTTAGGAGTATGTACATAACAAGACAATGTGCCATTACAGTAGCTAGCAATCATTGTGTTATAAATACCATAAAAATCATAATTAACTTTCATAAATGTCCACACCCTTTGTTCAATTGTTTTAAATTGTAGCATTATTAAATGGTTTTATAAAATCATGGACAAATCAAATTGCACATATACACAGTGAACTATATAACGTTCAGATAAGATAGTTAAGTAATTTGAAAAACAGCAGTCATGAAAATATCCATAAAAGTTTTACTTAAATTCTAATAAAATTTGTCTAAGTTTGAACATAAGTGAACATACAATAAACTCAATCACCACTGACAATGATGACCTTGAAGACGAATGGCCCCCCAACTCGTAGCACCTCGAAGAACAAGGTGTCCCCGATGTGTAGGTTGTTTCCCCTAAGGAATTCTCCAAAACTCATTGGAGAAAGGGTAGTATGTCATGTGCCACTCTGTCCTATAGCACCTACCAAAGTCATATCAGTCGACAAGTGTGGTACAATCTCATACCGAATGTACTGAGATAAATTTAAATTTTTTATAATATTCATATATATATATGTGCAATTGTCAACAAATAAAATTTATTTAATTAAAAGCTTTACCAAAGTGGGGTTTCCCCCAAATTCAGCTTCTTGAGAGTGCAGTGCAAACGTAGGCTATCAAGAGCCATCGTATGATGGTCAGTGTTGAACAAATTAATAGACTCTGGGTTTTGCATTATGCGGTGAACTATATAAAAACAAAAAAATAATTAATTGTTATATATAAAGTGAATATTTGTTAGCTCGTAATTATATATGTACGTTGGTCAAAAACCTAAAAAAGAGAGCATTAGATGATCCTTTTCCAAGCATCAGTCCTACATGAAAAGGGAAATTGTAAAGTGCGGACAACCCTAAAGAGTGCAAGGTGTGACGTCGGAAAAGATGTCGCAGGTGTATGTCGGCCCAAACTAGTGGGATTACCAACATGTATATATGATTTTGTATAGTGGTTGGGAGGTCATCACCGTACCTCTCAAAGATGCAATTTATAAGCCCTAAATGCTTACTAAATACAATTAAGTAGATAGTGGCAAGTCGGGGTCGTCCACAAAGAAGAGG